>CM044963.1:12548193-12589365 GCA_024516035.1 Bactericera cockerelli | reverse complement strand
CCGTACTGGGTTTCAAAGTGAATGTTGTGATGCTACTCAAACTTGATTTAATTTTTTCTTTACTGGACTTTGGACTCGAACCACCGTCCATCTCCTTAAGAATCTAGATAACATAATATTAAATTAGTGTATTATGTAGGAGTCTCTTATATTTAATTTTATTCGGTATTCTATAAGAGAGAAGTTTATTTAACACAGGAATTTTAGATTTTTTTAATTTATTGTAAAAGTTAATGTTGAGTTTTTTGGTGAAATCAGATAGGTATGGGACTTTAGATTCTTCATGTAGAATTGAGATTTTTGTATTTCTTCTTCGTTTTAATGCTATCCGAAGGGCTTTATTTTGTAAAACTTGGAGACTTTTGACTTTGGTGTTACAGATAGTATTCCAGGCGGGGCATGCGTACGTGATCACGGGTCGTAAACAAGATTTATAAAGGAGAATTTTATTTTTTATGCTCAATTTAGACTTATAATTGAATATAGGGTATAGGGTATTTAAGGCTGCAAAATATTTCTTTTTAATATGATGCATGTGTGATGTGTATGTTAGTTTAGAATCTAGGTAGACCCCTAGATACTTGACTTCTTTTTTTATAGCTACATCAGTGTTAAATACATGTATAGAGCGGGGTAGTAAGGGTCTCCTGCGAGTAAAGATGATGGCCTCAGTTTTATCAGGGTTAATTTTAATGCGCCATTTGCTAAAGTACCTGTAATAACGATTAGAACATTGTTTTAGTCTATTTATGATAGTGTCGATTCTCCAGGAAGAAGTAAACATTGCCGTATCGTCAGCGAAAGCTGCGTCAGGCACAAATTTATGTTTAGGGGCGTCGTGGGTGAAGAAAATGTAAAGTTTTGGCCCGACTAGGCTCCCCTGGGGCACTCCGGCTGCAATTTTTTTAGGGCTAGAAAGGGTACTATGACCAAATGGTAGGGTAAGGTTAGAATTATTGAGAATTTGGTCAGTAGAGACAAAGGTAGCATTCCCTGAGTTGTGTGAATCAATGCAGACACGAAGTCTTCGATTGGTAAGATAGGAATGAAAAATAAGTATTAGGTAATTAGGACAGTGCGTTGTTATTAGTTTATAAATAAGTCCATTGTGCCAAACTGAGTCAAAACAACGTTGGATGTCGAGTAGGATCATGCCAGTGTGTTTTTTCAAGTTAAAATTAGAGATAATATGATCAGCAATACGTGATATTTGGCCCACCGTGGAACGGTTTTGCCTAAAACCAAATTGTTCGTCGGCAAGAAGTTTTTCTCTCTCCAAGAACAAATCAAATCGACTTAAAATAACCTTTTCTAAAATTTTGCTAAGGATGCACAGTAAACTAATGGGTCTATAGGACTCTGCTTTGTGTGGCGACTTGGCCGGTTTTACTATGGCTATAACTTTGGAGGTTTTCCAAAGTATTGGGAAATGGCCGATATTTAAAATTTGGTTAAAAATATCTCTTAAAATTGTGACACAGTTAAGACTAAGGTTTTTTATACACAAAGCAGGCACATTATCAATACCAGGAGACTTGTTAGGCCGTAGTTTCTTGATTATAAGTAAGAGCTCCGAGGTGGTTACCGGACAGTTAGACTCTGTAAAGTCTGAATTGTTTGAAGACAAGAAATTAATTACTGTACTGTCTACTTTGCGAGCGAAGTAACGTGAACCCATGTCTAAGTTTAGTCTGTGAACAGATTCAAAGTAATTAGCAAGTACTTCAGTTTTTTCCTCCGGTGAGTATGCATAGCTGGGACTGTTACTGTTGTTATCTGTACCTACTTGGGAAATAAGAGGAGGTATACTCTTGGTGCGGGGGACAATGGATTTCTTCTTCTGCCAGAGATTATCAGTTGATTTAATACGAACGAGTTTCCTGTTAAAAAGGGCATTTCTTAAAATAAAAAGTAATTTATTTATTATTTTTGTGGTGAGCAGTTGTAGTTTCTTGTAGTAGCTAGCTCTTGTTCTCTGGTAATACTTACGATAACGATTTTTGGCTTTTACGAGGAAATGGATAAATTTATTTTCTGGTAAGTTATTATAGTACGATTTTTGTGTTGTGGGTATGTTCAACTGCATGGAGGTCTGGATAACTGATGTAATGCTACATACCGCTTGATCTATATCACTTGGCGAGCTAAGATTCTCAATATTAAGATTACTATCAATAAATAGGCTATAAGACAGCCAGTCAGCATTTTTAAAATCAAAACAGATTTTTTCCTCTTTTATAATGGGTTCAAGGTTAACAGTAATTACGATAGGGTTATGATTTGAGCTAAGTATTGAAGGGGAATAAATGCTACGAAAATGGGAATAATCTTTAAACAGCGCTACGTCAATCACCGATGGCCTTTTCTTGGGATCATCTGGAAAAAAAGTGGGGTCAGAAGGCGCTGCAATATAAATAGATTTTTCAATACAAAAATCATTCAAGAGTTTACCGTGTGAGGAAGTGAAGTGGCAGTTCCAAGCACGGTTGTTACAGTTGAGATCACCTGCAATAATGAAATTTTCAAAAGTGTATAATTGGTTAAGGTCGCTGCGAAGGAGTTTTTTATTAGGTGGTTTATAGGCTGAAAAAACAGAGAACACTTTATTTTCTGCATGTAGTTTGAGTCCTATAACCTCTAAGCCCTGGATATTTGGAGCACTAATTTGCGTGTGTTTAAGGTTTGATTTGATTAATATTGCAACTCCGCCTCCAGATCTGTTGCGATCTTGGCGGTAGCAGAGGTAACCTGGAATGTTTAAGTTTAATTTTTCGTCTAGTTTAGTTTCTGAGAGACATAAAATGTCGTAATTTTCATTTTGGTTGTAGAGTGTTAACTCTAATATTTTATTTTTTATAGAATTACAATTCCATGCAAGTAGTTTTAAATGGTTAATATTAATCAAATAATTCACATACAGTATCTAAGATTATAGAAAGTTTGGAAAACCCATCGGGGGCGGTTTTGATTTTAAATATGGTAGATTTTATGGTAAGTAATAACTTTGAAAAGTTGAGACCTTGGAAAAGTGACTTGAGTTCATTTAATATATTTCCAAGTCCAGAATGAGAGTCTTGAGATGAGCAGGGTGAGCTTGTGGTGGGTGGAGTACTGTGAGCAGCGGTAGGTGGTGGTGGTGGTGGTGCTGGAGAACTGGTTAGAATGGGGGTGAGACTGGGCCAGGCAGTTGTGTTGGTGTTGAATTTAACTCTAGTTTTGAGACGATCCCTATCGCTCCAGGCATTGATCCTTTGGGCAGCGACTTTCTTGTAAATAGCACAATCCTTGGAGTTTGCTGTGTGTTTTTCGTTGCAGTTTGCACATTTATCATCTGCTTCTTCGATTTTGTCACAATCTTTCACATTGTGTTCACCTGCACATTTCAAACATTTTGGATTTCTTGTGCAGTTTGTTGCTACGTGATGAAACTTTTGACACCGGTAGCATTGTGTTGGATTGGGTTTTTTGTGGGGTTTTTCCCAACTAATGACACAATAGCACAGGGTCTTGATTTTTAGTATGTCTTGAGTCTTGGAACCGGCTGAGAATAGGATAGAGTAGAGCGGGTAATCGGCATTTTTACTAATCTGAGTTATTTTAGTTATATCAAATTTGAGGTCTTTTAATTCTTCTTGTATGTCATCTGTGGTGACGGTGGGCGGGAGGCCTCTGAGTACTAGTTTGAGAAGTTTTTCCTCGCGTAGGGTGAAAGTGTGAAAGCCATGTTTTTTGCTTTCCAGATAAGTTTTGACTTTTTTAAAATCTTCAGGATTATTGGTGTAAACTAGTGTTTTCCCTTTGGAATAACGGTAGTAGAACTTGTCTGAGAGTTGGCTTTTTAAAATTTGCGTAGCAGTATTGTTATTTTCAATTGTGCCATCTACTATAATGGGCGGTATTTTGCTCTTACCGTTACCACTGGGTCCGTTAGTTGTTGGAGAATTAGTCAGGATGCCGTCAATTTGCATTTGGTGATTGTCCTCATCCGCGAGGGCAGCGTAGCGGTTTTTAGTCGGAACTCCACTGCTACTTCCACTATTGGACAGCTGTGAATGCCGTCGCTTGTTCAATCTGCCGTCGCTTGAGTCCTGCCCGTCCGCCATGGTAAGCGGAAGGGAATATAAACCTTTTACTTTTAGCACACTATCACGGTCTTTATCTTTTGAAACACAGCACAAATTATTAAATGATCTACCTACAGTACTAAAGATAGGTAAGGTAGGTAGGTTAAGAACGAAGGTCGATTTTTGTTAGAAATTAACTACGAGGAAAAATATCAATTAACTCACGAGTATTTCTATACGTAAAACTTGTCAACTTATCAGTGCGGACGCTAGATCAACAATGACCACTTAATAATACGTCTTGGGCTGACTGCTGGAATAATGGAACTTGAAAGTCTTAATCGGGCAGTATAAATAAGGCGATATTATTATTATTAATAGATTTATTAGTATTAAAAATCATAATATATTCTATAAAGAAGAAATCTTAGAAGGAGCAAAGAGAAGTGCCATTTCATCGCGCGTACTTTACTCTCTCCGACGGTTTTCCCTATAAGGAGTTTTCCATTCAGGTCCGGTTACACACTGTCTGGTCAAGTCCGCGGATTACCAGGAAGTCTGGTCAGGTAGGTCTGCAGTGTCTAGGATGCGATATGATTAATAAATCGTTCTACCTTTGCTATTCATCGTGAAAGTCCATTGGTAATCAGGGCCGTTTTTTTTTTTTTTTTTTTTTTTTTTCAAAATTTTTGACATGAATTTGTATTTTTCAAGTCCATTATTTTGTGCCCAATGGTACCTATCCTATTGGGATTTTATCCATTATTTGACCATTCTGTATCTGTTTGTATGAAATATTTGTGACATCTAAATTTTCCAAAAGATATTCCATTCCGGAGACCATTGCCAAGCTTTAGTCATTTGACGTCTGTCACGGTAGCTCAGTGGTAAAGGCGGCACTCTGAATCCAGAGGTTCCATTGGTCGCGCATTCGAAACCCAGCCGGGACAAGTTTTCGTCCCATTTGGGATTTTTGCCTTTTAATAATACATCTTGGGCTTACTGCTGGAATAATGAGACCTATAATAGTCCTAATTGGGCAGTATAAATAAGGCGATATTATTATTATTAGCGACCGCCGACCGCGATCGACGGTCGACGGCGTGATCGATGGAAAATTTATTGAGGAGTGCGATGTTTTTTCGCCGCTTTGAAAGTGTCTGGATTCTACTCCATACTGATAATGAGTGTAGCCTAAAAAAACAGTATAGGAGGATCCTAATCACAATATTAGTGAGTAGTCCAGATGTATAGGAATTTCTGTATGTCTAATATCCTATTACTTTATTAGAAGTAATAGGATACTTTATTAGAAGGATAAATACAAACTAATAAATTACAAAATAGATAATAATAATACCTAACAAGAAAAAAAGAAACTACATTAATATAGGCAATAACAACTTTATGCCCGACATCTTTTGACTGAAAAAATCTTGACCCACTCTGGACGTTCCTCACGAGTTATAATTGGAGTCTGGACATCCAAATTCAGAGCAGAAAGATTCCTACCCTACTGGGGATCGAACTCAGGTCATCGAAGTGACTAAATTTATTTGAGCGCACGATGATCTCAGTGGTGGTATACTCGCTTACCATGCGGAAGGTCTCGGGTTCGAATCCGAGGGCAAAAAAATCCTCTCAGTATAGTTGCTGGTTTCAGTTATGATTTACTCTTTTTTTAATTTGGGTTTAGCGTCGCTTTCAACTACATGGTCATATCACGACGGGGGTGTTACCCTCCATTCTCAGGAAACTCACAATTCTGATATCCACATTAACCTCACCCAGCCTGGGTTGAGCCGGAATGCCAGCAACACGAAGTCTTCACCTCGCTGGACGTTGCTTAACTTCGTTGAACCTACGAGAACCGGTGCATTCAACGCGCCATGGACGCTGGCCCTGACTTTACTCTGATTTGATCATTCAACCAGATTTCCAATCAAATGCCCATTCTCGGCGCATCATTTCTATTTCAGCTCTGAATCCAGTTTTCTCTCTTAGGTTTCTCTCAACCAGGTAAGTTTTTTTTTTTTGGAATGCTTACTGCATTTATTTATACCAGGTAAGTTCTATTTCCACACTCCCCAGATCTTGTTGCGTGTGATCTCAGTGAGTTATCTACGATCTGTGTGAGTTATGCTCTTTACCTGGAATTATGTCTGCACTTTACAGCCGACCTCAGTAGCTTGATCCATACACTGGTAGTCAAGTGGTTAACGCGATAGTCTGGTAATCCAGGTAGTGTAGGGATCCGTTGGTTCGAATCCCACGCAGTGCATGAATTTTTCCTCATTAATTTGAGTTTGTGACCACATAATAATATGACTCTGAGGGTTAGGTGGTAGAAAATGCTTTGAGCATTAATCTGCCTGGTGGTTACCTTCCACTAAAGAGTATTATTATTATCCATCAGACGGCGACTTGAAATGGGAGGTCCGTGGTTCAAGTCCCAAGTCTAGCAAATATTTAGGCCGAAATTAATAGACAAATTCTATATCTAAGTCATTGCTAAGCGCCGGTTTTCCCTATCTTACTTAGTACGCAATTCGTGACTTAGCGCCACAGAGGTATTACAAAAACGTCTATTAATTCCGCCCTTAGTAAGCAAGTTTGAGTAGTTTGTGATATCACGATTGAGATAATCTCATCGTGATATCACAAATACCTACAACTTTTTGGTATCCTGTGAGGTTATTAAGCGTCCAGAAATGTGAAAAAATGGGTAGTCAAATTTTCCACGAATGCAAACTTTCCTTATTTAAGGATAAGGAAAGTAAGAAATGTGTACATCTTATATATTCTCAGGATCTGGTTAGGTACGTCAGTAATCCAGTTTCTAGTATAGTATAGTGTACCTGTACATCTTAATAGTGTCAAACCTGGGGATCGAACCCAGGTCACCATACATTTTTTTTTTTTAAAGTATCCATTTATTTATTTTTTATATTAACATCTTCAACAAACAATGAGGGTATGGTATAGTATACCCACCTTCAAAAGATAAAAAACATGCAATGCCTAGCGCTCTAACTCACCCGGTCACGGTGACTACTTGCTCTAAGATAATGTATACTTGGTTTGAATGATTTAAAAAAAAAAAAAAAAAAACAAAAAAAGTCAGTATAATTTTTTTTCAAGATATTAAAAACTTTTTTTAAATAGTTGTAAGGTTTATTTAAGAATCAGTTTCTAGGGGCGGGCCCGCCATATTGCATCACCGCAAGATGGCCATCAATGTCAGTGTTGAAAAAATTAAGCCGAACAGGTCCGAGCCACAGAATCTCCTTGTGCTTTCGTTAATATAGCCATCCAGGTTGCACCTACATGAAACGAAAACAAGATTAACAAATAAATTTAAAAAATTGGTGTAAACATCACACGACTTTCCTTATCCCTGAATTTATTTATTTATCGTATGGCTTTATTACACATCTCAAAGATATAATATCTAGTAAACTTGATCAGGAAATCTGATGGCAGTGATTGTCTGATCGCCAAATATCCCTGAAAAGAAGTCGAATTCCGCCACTGGTGACTCAACAGTAACAGATTGCTAAAAATCAATGCCAAATTCGTAATCAACATCTCAAAGTCATTTGATTTGATATGTCGCAACCCCCATCTAGGGTGAATAATAAAAAAGTTAGTCCAAGCGGGTCCCCCCACAATACCGGTAAATTGGGGCCGGGTTCCAAAAAGTTAAAGATATCAAAAAAATTATCGGAGTGAACCCCTATTATTTTTTTAATCTGAGAAAATGTTGTTCCTTAACTTTTTTTGTATCTTTAACCAATTCAAAGAAGCGGTGCTTGCGGCCAATATTTACGGCCCTGCGGCCGCAGAATGCGGCCGATTTCAACCAAGAGTTTCATGGTTCGTCTAGTGTATAAAATTAATTACCATACCAAATTTCCTGTTACCTGCGGTAACAGAATTATTAGTCAGAGTTATAATTACCTTACAAAACCCCCGGGAGGGATCGACTCTGGTAAACCCGACGGGTACTGGTAGTAATCATACCCGTCTGGTTTGTCTGGTGTGAAGATCCTACACACGATGTTCTCTGGTTCACCAACAAACCAAGGGTACGTCTGGCTCACAAGGCGGTGACCAAAGCGACCGTTACAACCATCCGTTGTAACGGTTGTCATGTTGGAGCAAACGATGTTTCTGTAGTTTCCGGACATGTTCAACTTGTAGTACTTTCCGGGGGGGTAGTCTTCTGAAGATAGAAAGTTCATTAAGAGCGCGCAATTAGTTCAGTGATTAAGCACTCGCTTGCCATGCGGAAGGTCCCAGGTTCGATCCCCCGTGCCGACAAACATTTGTATTCTTAATTTGGTTACAATTGCTTGTAAGGGTGCGCTCGTGTTGACCCAGCACCTAATTGGGAAGTATTGCTTCACTTCTCGCTCATCAGGGGGGAGGCACACTACGGGATGGGCAGGCTACAACACAGACCACAAGCGTCTACGGTAGCTCCTGTTTCATGGCTTCGAAATATAAAAGGCTGTGAAACACTCATCTTTAAAAAAATAAAAAAAAAGTTTAAATTTAATTTAAAGAGATGTAGTTATTTGTGTTATTATGTCACAATTTTTAGTGGGTAGCATCGACATTACGAGAATTAATGCTAATGCATTAAATTAATGCTATCACATATGTATAATGTTTAAAAATCAAATAAATAATGAACATGAAAAAGACAAAAAATACTTTATATATCTCAGCTTACGTAAGCTCAGTATTACATATACATACCTGCAGTACCAGCACTACCTGTACTAACAACCGCACAAATCGTCAATAATGCCCAATTAAAACACATTATAACAACAACAACAAAAAATCGGAGCAAAAATATATTTTTTTCACCAAAAACTAACACAATATTTCGATTTCTAATAAATTTATCGGAAGTAAGTACAAACGCATTGGCATAGAAAAAAATTCTCAATCATTCTCAAAATTTTGTTGAAAAAAAAAAAAAAATCGTTCACGGTTATTTTCCGCTAAATGTAAAATGCTGTTACCTAGGTCTATGACTGTAAGAATCACAGATCTCATATGGAAATGAATTATTACAGATCCCATAAATATGGAATTGATGAGTAGAAATTATTCAGATGTCTTTTCTGCCCTAAACTGCTAGCTATGTGTGTACAAACGATAAAACGATTATTGACTCTCGGCCATACACTGTGGGATTAATCTGGAGTTTGTATGTTGGTATCATTTTTCACTGGTTAAAAATATTTCTGTTCATCTACTATTTTAATATTTTTTGATTCATCACCACGGTCTTTAATAATGTCATATTTATGATAATATTGATAGTTGATATCCCAGTTGAATTTCACTCGTAATAAATCCCAGCAGATCTTATCATGGCTACATACAGCTATACAAATTTAATTTGTTTTATTTATCTCAAATGTTAATTTTATGTCGCTTTCAACTGCATGGTCGTAATATATCACCACTCAAATTAACCTCACTAAGCCTGGGTGAGACTGAGAAAAGCCAGCATTACGAGGATTCGAATTTGAATGGTCACCGATCCAAGACCTGAGCTCGCCGGACGTTGCTTAACTTCAGTGATGGAATGAGAAATGGTGTAGCTGCCATCACATAACTTTATGTTATGTTTGAATATGTATGTATGTATGTAATATGTAGTGCTCAGTGCATCACTGGGTCAGTATAACGGAGTACCTTATGACGATCGTCAGTCTGACAGACCACTAGGTGAATTATTATTACTACTATCATTCAACGATCATTAAATCATTGCATACTTGCATCATCATCTTAAAATCCTTTTAGAGCACCATTAGCCTCCTAGTACCGCTGGCTCAAAAAAAGCAAAGTGAATGCAAGTTTTGATGGATGTAGTTTTGATTTTTGGTACCATGTGAAATTGTCCACTTTTTTGGCAGTTTTTGCTTGTAAATTTTTTTGCCGGTAAACCAGAATCTTAGGACTCGAACCTCCGACCTGCCATGCAGTAACGAGTCCGCTGCCTCGACTACTGACTCGACTTTGACTCTAGGACTATTAATTACTATTCTAAAGCTGGGCTCACATACATGTATGAACGTGACATCCTCTCGCTCCCAAGGATGTCACGTGAACTCCCTTATGACGTGATGTCAGGTGTAAAACTAGTAAGTTCCATCTATCATCAGTTCCTCACGTAGAATTTTATAGGCTCAAAATAAATAAGTTTAAAACAAAGTTCATATCAGGTGGAGAGTGTTTCTGGAATGGACTACTGGTTTCTCTTATATCCAGGTCCGACAATAACATAATAAATCATTGGCGCACCCTTAATATGGTTGGCGTTAGGAAGGGCATTATCTGGTTTTGAATTGTTGAAGAAGTTGAACAATAAGCCCAGCACCTAAATGGGAACTTCTCGTCCATCAGAGGGGAGTCGTACTACGAAATGGGTAAGTTATAACAAAGACCACAAGTGTCTACAGTAGCTCCTGTTTCATAGCTATGAGTAAAAAATGCTGTGAAACACTAAACTTTAGAAAAGAAAGAAATAAAGAAAAAAAAAGAAAAAAAAAAAAAAAAAAAAAAGCTAGGCCAGTCAACTTCCAATCAGAAGGTTCGGGTTCGACTGCTCGAGTCTTACAGCTGTTTCATCTACCCATATCAGCATCATACTAGTGCTTGTGATGGCTGGTCTGAAATATTTTAATTTAAATGCGATCCAAAACCTGGCTGGTCGTTGCTTAACTTATGGTGCATTCAACGACCCATCGACGTTGGTTCTGCGTACAGATTTTAGTATTACCATAACGAATCATGTATGCAAGGTGCATTCATATTGTCAACCGTCATTTTATGGGCAATGTTACTGAAACCATTAAAACGCTTAGGTATGTCTGATGTGTTCATTTTCAGGACGTTATGTGAGGAGGCCTAGCAGGTTGAAAAAGAGGTTGAGTCTATCAAACACCTCAGCCGGGGTGTGAATAACGCCTATACAAAGATAGAAACATTTAGGGTGTAATTAATAGACAAATTTTATATTACAAGTCATTGCTAAGCGTCGGTTTTCCCTATCTTACACAGTACGCAATCCGTGACTTAGCGCCACAGAGGTATTACAAAAACGTCTATTAATTCCGCCCTTAGTATTACAGTGGAACCTGGATATAATGGACTCGGATATAATAGAAAACTCTTTATAATAGAGAAAATCTCAGGTCCCTGCGTCACCTGTTTATGTGTAATAGAGAACTGGCTATATTGGAAACCTCTTTATAATAGTCTTTTTGCGATAAGTAGTCACTCGCCGTTACCGAGTGAGTTAGCGCGCTAGGCATTGCACGTACGGTGACCTGAGTTCGATAAGAATTTTTCTGCTCTGTACTTGGGTGTTTGGGGTCTACTCATACTTCGTGAGGAAAAATGAGTAGCTGCTTTAATGTTAGCAGCGACTAGTGGCGGAATTATGGTGAAAATAAGATATTGGGATATTAAAAATACGGAAAAGTTTGTATAATTCTGCGCTATCCACTAATTTGTGATATAATTACACAAAGAAACACATTTATTCATTATTTATTTTATTTTACTGTCTTTTTGCTCTGTACCTTGGGTTCTATTATAAACAGGCTCGACTGTACGCTATTTCTACATACAGACCTGCTTGTTTCTATGTATAGCCACAGTTTGACAGTTCCTCATTTGTATTTCAACCAGGAATGGGTCATAAAAAATATTTAAATAGAGACGGTTGACGGTTATTTTGTAAGATATTAAATACCTGTATTGATAACCATGAAGACACTTTGGTAAAAATACATTGTCATTCAGTAATGGCCAGTGAACTATCGTAAATGGTTCGAGAGACAGGTAGTACATTTTCTCAGGTGTATCCGTTGACGAAAGAAATGTACGCCGTTGGATTATTAAATTTAATAACTATCTTATAGCCAGCGTCAATGGCACGTTGAATACACCTGATTGAAATCCGTGGGACACCTATATATGTTTCCAAAATCCGTGGGACACCTATATAATTATGTTTCCAAAGTACGTGGGACATCTATATATGTTTTCAAAATCCGTGGGACACCTATATATGTTTCCAAAATCCATGGGACACCTATATATGTTTCCAGATTCCGTAAGACACCTATATTCCCATATATTCTTTTTCTCAATGTCTCAATCGAGAAGAAATAGTGAGATATTTCAAAATGATTACAGACAATATCAGAAGCTCATGGAGTCATTGGGTCGGAATCAAGTTCTCTTGAGTCAATCTCTAGTGTCTAGTGTTTCTGTGAAATTGCCTCCTGTAGGTACTTTTATGCAAGGCCCTATTTAGGGGGGGGGGTGGTCAGAGGTATCCGGAAAATAAGTTATCAAATTTGCGTCAATCACTTTCGTGATATCACAACTACTCAAACTCGCTTTACTAAATCTACGCTGAAACTGGGACTTGAACCACCGACCTCCAGGTTATAAGTCCGCCGCCTTATCGATCAAGCTACTGAGGTCCGTGTGTCGTGAAAATAATCGATCAGTCAAGCAATTAGTGGAGCAATTAGTGGAGCAATTAGTGCTTTTCGAAGATGATAATTTTTTTATTAATGGTGATTTGGTTTGATCATGTCGAACTGGCTATCTCTAGCATTTCAACCCAGTAGTCCATGAAGTCCATGGATGATTAAGATCGCTGTTACCTCAGCTACTAGGATACCTAAAGTTATAAATTTAATGTACTTTACTGTAACGTAAGTATAACTTTAGGCATATATCATAATATATACGTACATATATTATACTCTGTAATCTGTAATACACAATCCATATTAGTAAAGTACTGCTTCTTATATGTATGTCTATTAGTATATTATGTACTTATACATATATGTAGGTATACAGTTTCTTCTACCGAGACTGTTTCCTCAATCATAAAAGGAATTGTTTTTTAAGGAAATAGATATCTATCACATTGCACGGGTAATAAACGCTCGCTTAGTGAACTGGACAGTCGCTACTCACCGGTAGAGTACAACCGGTGGCGGATAAGCGGACTAGAACTCATCGGTTACGTCACTGAAGCCTTTTATGACAGTATTATACCCCCAGTTGCTTGCTCGTTAATGGAAGAATTTAATCTAGAACTTAACGGACAACTTTTCAGAATTTTTGTTGATCGACATTGTGAATGAATGATGATAATTTTTTTTTTACCTATAAATATACATTTAAAAAGTTAATGAGTATTTGATTTAATGATTTATTAGGGACAATTTATTAAGGGAAATGAAACTAGAGGGTATTGTGACGTACGAGATTTTAATATGAATTCACAGTAGCTCATTATAGGTCGCAGTGTTGATTGTATGGATTCTCCACTAAAACCCTACGACAAAGGGATAAATAAACAAAAAACTCACGATGATGGAATAAGAGTAAGAGTCCAGATCTAACACCAATAAAGCTTATTTTTGTAAAACACGATCAACGAATCAAACTATAACTCACCTAACTAGACAGTTACCCCCTGTATATCACTGCTCATCCAGTGTCTTGTTTCCCCCTGTATATCATTGCTCATACAGTGTCCTGTGACCCCCAGTATATCATTGTTCATCCATTGTCCTGTTACCCCCTGTATATCATTGCTCATACAGTGTCCTGTTACCCCCTGTATATATTATCATTGCTCATACAGTGTCCTGTTACCCCCTGTATATCATTGTTCATCCAGAGTTCTGTTTCCCCCTGTATATCATTGCTCATACATTGTCCTGTTACCCCCTGTATATCATTGTTCATCCAGTGTCTGGTGGTTGCCTCCAGATAGTGACGATCTCCTGTCTGGCGGTCAGGTCGTCCTGACCAATTCACAAGCACAGCCTCGAACTTGTTACTATAAATGGAAATAAAGAAATGGAAGTACATAAAACAGAAAATGACCATAAATATGGACGAAGATAAGTCGAAGTGAATACATAAATTAGATTTTCAAATAAATAACAAATCCAATCATTGATGGCTGCGATAATGTCGTAAAAGGCGTGATGTCTCATAAAGTACGACGGCCTAATATGGGCCGACCCGACAGACTGGTGGCTGAAACGATGACAACTGGTTGGGCCGATGAGGATGGATTCATCGTTGTAGAGGGACGACTGCGCGTACTGATTTACGGTCACAGTGATTCGAGGAAAATGTCGGAGTATTCAGACAGAATTACCGACCTCAGTAGCTCGACTAGCTGGATCTATAAGACGGCAGTCTCGTAACCTAGAAGTCCCTATGAGTATGAAAAAAATATACAGTAAGACGAGTTAGAGTAAGTGTGATAACCATAATTATAATTCAAAATTTAAATCAGTTACAATACGTAATGTATGTGTGATTAAGTGTCCAAAAGCACTGCTTATTAATTTCTGGGACATCTGGATCCGGTCCACTTGTACTTTGTGAGGAAAAATTAGTGGTTATTTGTATGCGAAACAACCAATGGTGGATAGTGGAATTAAATGATTAAAAAATTAAAATAAAGTAATTTATAAAAGTCGTAGAGACTCTTAGTAATGCTGTGCTACCCACAACGAGTGTAAAGAATGTCTGGCTCCACCACTAATAACAAATTCATATTTGAGGATATCCTAGCAGCTTTCACCTTATATTGTATTGCTCGATGTTCGATTAGGATTAATGAGTACCATTATTCCTGCAGAAATCCCAAAACGTAATTCTGTGGTCAAATCATTAATGGGAGGATAACTTGTCATATCCCGGCTGGTTTTCGAACCCACAACCTCTGGATTACCAGTCAGACGCCTTGACCACTGATCTTCCGGGACAGACACTGAGCTAAAATTTGAAAAAAAACCTTGATTTCACCAAGTATTGAACAAGTTACCTCCAATATAGCTCTGTCTGTCCCGGTAGCTCAGTGGTAAAGGCGGCACTCTGTGAATCCAGAGGTTCCAGAGGTCGTGGGTTCGAAACCCAGCCGGGACATGACAAGTTATCCTCCCATTTGGGATTTTTACCACATAATAATATGTCTTGGGCTTACTGCTGGAATAATGGGACTTTAATAGTCCTAATCGGGCAGTATAAATAAGACGATATTATTATTATTATTATAATATACCAACCCAATATCAAACCTAAGTACACCTTCGAAATGCATCTTTCGGCTCGATTGAACAACTGTCTGACATCCTGAAAGTACCTATCTAGGAAGTAAAAACCTCATGTCTGATACAATCAATACAATGACGCGGAAATAAAACTTGAAGTAAACAACTAAACGTTATTAAATAACGAAAGAGTAAATGACTAACCAGTAGATACCTATTCCCATGAAAATAAAAACCAATTCTAAGCTACCAATTAATTTTTAAAAATAACTCATCAAACTAAAACTAAGTAGTTATAAATAACCAAACACTTACAGATTAAATAATAATAATTACAGAAACTGGTATGGTCTTATATGGTGACATTGGTGAAATGCAATTACCTATTGAAGTTAATTAACTTATCTAAGATGAGTAATCCTTAAAATAAAATATCTATTACTATTCATGTACTAATATATGAATTAGTACATTAAAGACAACTTTAAGAATACCATGTAGACCAATTATAAAATATACTCATACTCATTACCTATACCTACTACCTTCTCAATTAAAAAATGCTTAAGGAATCAACAAGTACAAAAAATCAACGAAATGTATGTACATAATATGTTATCATATTGCTACCACAGTGGTACCGCAGCAAATGATAAGGAAGGAAAGTAAATAAAAAATACAAACAATTAATTATACAATAAAAACCTGTACCTACCTATACTTCGCTATAAAAAAAGTACATACATATAAAAATAACAATGGTAAGTATATAAACATAATAATGTATGTATGGGGTTGACATCCGGAAACACGGATACATCGGTAGATCTGATGAACAAATGTTAAACTGTCAAATTGTGCCCAAATATAGCAACCCGACCTCGTGAGGACATTTAAACAGAGAATTTCCTGGTGTGGATGACTTTTTAAGTACCTGTTTGTGACTTCTGGTCACTGCTTCGGCATACTTCCTGGACAACTTTAATTTCAGGTATCCAAATTTGGGGCCGACTGAGAGTATCCCGAAGATGGCCAAAAAAAGCTTCTGGAATTCTCCTTGTAGGATTTGTTTTGCTTTTTCCTCTATGTCAAGTTCTTTCAATCTCTGGATGAAATTATTCACTTTTAACTTTTAATCAACCCTCATTTCTTTTACTCTCTTGTTTTTCTCTCATTTAGGTATAAGTAGTGCTTTATTTAGACTGTCAGAGAAAGAGAGTTAGTCCCATTATAGCACCATACCAACATGTACCTAGTACGTACGTAGGTAGATCAATAAGTACCCGTGTTTAGGGACATGTTACATCATTGGTGAAACTTGTTGATACTTGTTGATGGAACGACATCTCAAATGACCACATCTAAAGTTTGAAACTGATTACTCTCTTAGTTTTCATTTATCGGTCACTTGAAGTTGTTGTGTTGCGTATAGTTGAGTGATATGGAAAAAGAACAGTACCGAGCAGTTATTCGATTCCTTTTTTTGGACGGGAAAAAATGTGATGAGATAAAATTAAAGTTAGATGCTGTGTACGGGAGCTCTTCACCTTCTATGACCACTGTTCGCTTTTGGTTTAATGAATTTAAACGAGGGCCTACAAGCATTTTTGACGAGGACCGCCCAGGACGCCCAGAAGACGTGTGTACCGAGGAAGTCGTGGAAAAAAGTGCATGATATGATTCTCAAAGATCGCCGAACAAAAGTGCGTGAAGTAGCTGAGAGTGTGGGCATTTCATATGGAACTGTTTTTAAAATCCTTCATGATAAGCTGGGCATGAGAAAACTATCGGCGCGATGGGTGCCGCGATTGCTCACAATTGACAACAAACGAATTCGGCTGAATTGTTCAAAGGCTAGTTTAGAACTCTTCAATCGCAATCCAGATGATTTTTTGCGTCGAGTTGTGACCGTTGATGAAACCTGGATACATCACTATACCCCAGAAACCAAACAGCAGTCAAAAGAATGGACTTTGGTTGGAGAATCTGCCCCAAAGAAGGCGAAATCGGTCCAATCGGCCGGAAAAGTCATGGCTACCGTTTTTTGGGATGCAAAGGGAATTATTCTTATTGACTTCTTGGAAAAAGGAAAAACAATAACTGCTGCATATTATAGTGAGTTATTGACACGATTTGATGCAAAATTGAAGGAGACACGCCCCCATTTGGCGAGAAAGAAAGTCTTGTTTCACCATGACAATGCACCAGCTCACTCATCTGGAATTGTTGCTGCTAAAATCCATCAACTTGGATACGAATTATTGCCACCTTACTCACCTGACCTAGCCCCCTGCGATTATTTTTTGTTTCCTAACTTGAAAGTTTGGCTCGGTGGAAAGAGGTTCAGCTCAAATGATGACGTCATAAGCCGGACAAAGGGCTATTTTGAGGAGTTCGAAGGGAGCTACTTTTTGGAAGGGCTAAAAAAGTGGCAGGATCGCTGGAAGAAGTTTGTAGCCTTGAAAGGAGACTACGTCGAAAAATAGAACCCAAAAATGTAAGTATCTCGCACTCTTTTTTCAAACACGGGTACTTCTTGATCCGCCATTTCTTTTTGTCTTGATTTTCTCTTTCTGTAGAATTTGCGAGAGTTATTCTGGTGTAGAATTCGCAAGTTACTCTCAAGGTGTAGAATTTGTGAGTTACTCACATGGTGTAGAATTCGCGACAGTTATTCTTAAGGTGTAGTATTCGCGAGAGCGACCTAGGTGTAGAATTCGGGAGTTATTCACAAGGTGTGGGAATTCGTGAGGAACACCCTCAAGGTGTAAAAAACGTGTAGAATTCGCGAGAGTATCTTCAAGGACATTGAAGCGAAATTTATCGCCTCGCGTCCTATAAATCAGAGGCTCTTCTTCTATTTATAGTCAGCCTGGCCAGAGTACCGACAGGCCACTCCAATAGGTGAAGGCAGGTGATTGGAATTTATGATTTTCTTTATGACTCAGGAGTGTCCTTTAAGACGCCAGCCTCCGTGGCGTAATGGTTGTGACTACTGCCCGTAGTCCAGAGATCCCGAGTTCGATCCCCGGTTGGAGCAGACTTTTCGAGGAAAATTCTGTTCCCTCCAAACACGCGAGGCTGGCATTTCCGGCCCTACCCAGGCTGGGTGAGGTTAATGTGTATAGCTGGTACGATTCCCAGCGAATGGAGGGTAACACCCCCGTCCAGATCAGGACGTTAAAACCAAATAGAATCGTTGGCGTTAGGAAGGGCATCCAGCCATAAAAAACGTGCTCCACCCTACCAACCTCAACCATGAGGTTGAACAATGCCGACCCCAAAAGCAACATAGGCTAATATGGGATAAAGGCAAGGGAGATGTATAGTTGTATAGTGTCCAACTCTTTTTCATGCATTAGCGGTAGTTAAGCCGTTAAGGCGCTGGTCTGGTTAAGGCGTTAGTCCGAAAAAATCCAAGTAGCGTGAGGATCCGTTGATTCCTATCCCATCCAATGCATGATTTTGACCTCACTTTCAGAGGCAGGTATATTTGAGACTGACCATGGCATTTATTACACCGAATACTTAGACTCTAGTTGTTTTCTAGCAGGCTAAAAAAGGTATTACTATGATCTACGTGGCTCAGTGGTTAAGAGCATTGGTTGCTGTCCCGGAGGTTGCGGGTTCGAATCCTGGCCGGAACGAAAAATTCTAATCGAGTTTTTCCGTTTCCGGAATGGCATGGATGTAAAGGTAAAGTGTCCTGAAGTAATGCGAAAGCGGTTCCGGCGAACAACTACCTTAAAAAAAACTATGATCTAGACAGGCCTATGTTTATGTTATAGGTGCGTTTATGAATTGTCACAAGTATCAATTGATTTTATTTCAACACTTGATTTAAGTCACTTACAAAACTTCCACTAGTTTAAGTAGTTTCAAAATCAAAATGGTTAGTTTACTTCCAAAAACATTAATCAAAAGGTAATAGTAACCTAGAGCACTAAACAATTGATTAGTGCTAGTCAGAGATTTATCACCCTGATTAATGTGATTCATACACACACGCAAGTCCATGCCTGTTTCTACTATAATAGTACTACTCTCCTGGTAGTCATGTTCTTCAGTCTGGTTGTTTCAATGTTTACCCGAGAGTTCTTGTATTGGATTTGTTGGGAAAAAGTTCAGTTAAGAGTTTTCGGTCGTGCTTAACGGATTTACGTCGCTTCTTTCGAACTTTTTAACAAAAAATATTGAAAAAAATTGTTTACAATACTAAAAATAATAACAAAATTTCATTGGTTTAATTTTAAAGTACTTTTCTTTAATTAAGTAATTAAATTGCTTTAATTAATTTCTTACTCTAACTTTGTACTTTTGTTGTATCTTTCCTTAACTTTGATAAAAAAAATTAAATTTTCGCTCTTTCGTTTTAACAAACAAGTGGTAAATTTCTCTCTTATCATTATTTTTCACTTAAAAAATAATTAAAATAACATTTTAATAGAACTGGTGATTTTAAGTATCATTTAATATTAATCTCGATTCATCTATTATCTGGAAAAGAAAATAAATCACGTGTCCTGTTTAACCCAGATCTTTTTTAGTTCTGCATTTTTACAAGTGAAAATTAAAATCAGCAAGTAAATTTATTGGCTAATACCTGTTTTGCCAGGACCAAACCAACTTATCCCAATTTCATCGGTAAGTCTGAAATTTGTTTTACTTTCCTTTCTGATTTTTTTAGTCCAATTTTTTTGAGTTTTAATGTGAAGTTCGGTTATTGCTAAAATTCTGCTCGCTCGGGACTCAAACCACCGACCTCCAGGTTACGTGTCCGTTGCCATAACGATCAAGCTTCTGAGATCGTGGTATTCAAGAAGTATGAAATTTTTACAAACTGTGCTGAAAAATCCCCAAAATATCCATTAGAGGCATATTATAACCAAAATGCTCTAAAGCTCTGGAAAGGTACATTTTAAATATTTTATCACATTATAAACCATCAGATCTGTTATGTTCTGGCATTCAAGATTTGAAGAGTAGAAAAAATACCCAAGGGCCTCAGACTTTAAAATCTCATAAAAAATAAAACATAATTATATCCAACTAGCCGTTTGCCCGTGCTTTGCAACGGGATTAAATTTCAAATTTACTAAGGCATGGCCGTACTGCTGGACAGCAATGCCTTTTTGAACTTTTTATAATTTTTCTGGACAAAGCGATAATGGTTTTGGGGGGGTCATTTCTGAGACATTTTTCGCTATCTCTTACCGTTTTGGCTAAACAACTCCGGACAAACAAACATAGGTAGGTAGGTAGGTAGTCCTTTTTTCTGTTTTATATATAGAGATAAACATAATGCTCTGAAAAAAATAAATATTTTATCACATGATTGCCAGCTGTTATGTGCTGGTACAAAGGAATTCATATAATTTCGTTGTCATTTTGAGACGTACAAAAGGCATTTGACAAAGGAAGAAAAGACCCCTCATTTATTTTTTGAAGGAGAATGGACCACTTGTCTTTGATTCTTTTTATTAGGAAGGTATTTCTATTTTATTTTAACTTATCATACAGGACGTATTCTCTACTCCTTACTCCTTGCCTTTTGAGGGAAGATCCTTGTTATTTTTCTTGTGACGTTTAGCGAAATTGTTGGTTGGATCTTCATGGAGCTGGATGATATTTTTATCCCCCTATCAACCATCTTTCATTCTCGCCACCCAGTTACGGTGTTACCTACCTCAACTAAATTGTTATCAAGTTTGTGTTGATCATGTTAACGGTTGCTATGCTTTCGTGGCTACAAAATAAAAGGGGCTATAAAAACTCATTTTAATACATATTAATAATAAATGTTTCTTTTTTCACTGTTATAACAATTTCGACATCATTACAATCAACATTATTTGTTTTTCACTTATTAACGCACACTTGCATATAAATTGGATATTACTCAGTTGAGTTAAAGTCTTTGCTCCACTATAGGAATACCTAGTGAATAATAGTAATACTCTTAAGTGGAAGGTAACCACCTGGCGAGGTTAATGCTCAAATAATTTTCTACCACCTAATACTCAGAGTCTCATTATTATGTGGTCACAAATTCAAATTAATGAGGAAAAATTCATGCACTGGCTGGGATTCGAACCAACGGATCCCTACGCTACCTGGATTACCAGACTAGCGCGTTAACCACTTGACTACCAGTGCACTACATTAATATAAATTAGAAATTATTGAGCTTAGTTAAGGTCTTCCCTTGACTATAAGAACAGTCAAAACATTAATACTTTGTATTGTACTATAACACTTACTAACATAATTTACTATGGAGGTTCAATGTGCCTTACCTTGAGTTGGGTCTATTTCTGTAAAATAGGTATACATATTTGGGTATTTTAGGGTGCTATATTTCAGGTGGTTACTGGTCCCAGGTACAAATCACTTCGCGTCGGGTACTATTCAAAGGGACTCTAAAAGAAAGGACCGGTTCTATCCTATTAAAGGTGCTAAAAGAGTAGACCATAAAACCAAAAGGTTTGAGGGTTTATTTTTATTTCTTTATTGTGCTTAAGTAACTGTATTGACCTAACTAGGTATAAAACTGGGGCTTGATAATTACAGAATGCTTAACTTTAGACAGCATAAGGATATCTTATCAAATAATACTCTTAGTGGAACCTTCCATGTTAATGCTCAAAGCATTTTCTACCACCTAACCATTTGAGTCTTATTATTATGTGGTCCCAAACTTAAATTATAATAACTGACGAAAAACTCTACCCAACTATCTATAGGTTTATACTTAAATGTGGAATTAAACCATAGGTCACGTCAACTTTGATTTGAAATAAACAAACCATGATCATAATTTTCATGAAAGCATAAAACCACAAGCTACGGGTCCGAATCCCTTCCCAAACCCCAATACTTAGGTGCCTATATTATCAATTAAGATATAAAAATTTATTTATTTTTTACGATTTTATTTTATCCCTAAACTAGTTAGGTATTTTTCATGCTTAATTCAATTAATTCCTATTCTTTTGCTATTATTTTATTCTATACTTGTTTTCTTTCATTGACTACCTTTTAATGTGACACAGATATTAATGTGAAACACTGTTCTTAAGTTTGTACAAATGTACATGTCTCATTATTATAATAAACGGTGGCTGTATGGACCCTAATTTTGGTCCACTGCCAAAAAAAAACTTAAATTAATGAGGAAAAATTCATGCACTGGGTGGGATTCGAACCAACGGATCCCTACGCTGAAGATTTTCTCTCATTTTAACATTATTTATTACAACATACGATTCGCCTTGGACTTGTTTTTTTGCCGTTCATGGGTCTCGAACCACCGTCCTCTAGGTTACGAGTCTACGGCCTTATTAATTGAGCTACTGAATTCATTGGGAGTACGGGAGGCAATTTCAGAACTTGTGAAACACTAGAGATTGACTCAATAGGACTTGATTCTGTCCCAAAACTAGATGTAAGACTTAAGTCACCGAAATTGATTTCATCGACTTGGTTCCATTAGTTCTGGCTTATTTGATCGCCTAGCCGGCCGGATCAATTGATTGCTTTGGACGGAGACCCAAGATATCGATTCATTATGCCATGCGACTGTTGGTTACTATTTAAATAGATTTATTGTAAAACTTTAGAGTTGTGTCGTAGAATGATGGATGTTTTTTTTTAGAAAAACATTTTTTTTTAAAAAACTGGGGCTTAATAATTACAGAATGCTTAAGACGAAGTTTAGACAGCATAAGGATATCTTATTAATTAATACTCTTTAGTAGAAGGTGGGGTTACCTTCCAGGTTAATGCTCAAAGCATTTTCTACCATCTAAGCCTCAGAGTCTTATTATTATGTGGTCACGAACTCAAATTATTGAGGAAAAATTCATGCTCTGGGTGGGATTCCAACCCAACGGATCCCTATGTTACCTGTATTACCAGACTAGCGCGTTAACCACTTGACTACCAGTGCTCTTATTTGTTTTAATCACTCAATGATGTCATAAAATTATTACTAATAATCTCCGACTTATCTAAGCACAATTACTCAATCTCGCCTTACTGCTTGGTGACTTGGCTCAAGAACCATCTCCAGCTCTTTAGGTTACGAGTCTACTGCCTGAACGATCGATCTACTGAATTCAGTATAAGTTTAGACACAGAATATGAAATAAAGTCAGACAAAAAACACATTAAAATCTAAAAGGGCACCAATTCTGTCATCTGACTCGCTAGTACCTCGATTTTTTTATCTTCGAAACTGCGGTGGTATAGGTAGAAAGCTCTTTGTTTTTGGGAAAGCGGGTGTCTCCAACAAAACTGTCATCTCTCAGTGAGCGTACTTCAGCAGTGTGTTCTTGTCTGGAATATACCTAGGGTGCCCTAACTAATAATAGATAGTGTGACCTGACTATTAATAGATAGTGACCTTATCAAGTCACAGGTCATGTAGGCCTCTTATAGTCGGAAATGTCTGTATGGAGGTTTGAAGACTCCTTGTCTCCATAGGTGACTATCTGACTATACTTAGCTCACAATCTCACATGCCTGTGTCTAGTCTATCTGCTGAAAAAAATCAAAGTTTAAGGGCGAAATTAATAGACAAATTCTTTATCACAAGTCATTGCTAAGCGTCGGTTTTTCCTCTCTTACACAGTACCTATTACAAAAACATCTATATTAATTCCGCCCTAATAGACGTTTTTGTAATACCTCTGTGGCGCTAAGTCTCGATTTGTGTATTGTCTTCGATGGGAAAAACCAGTACTAAGTCATTACCTAAGAACTCGACTTTGTGTTTTAATTTCGCTCTTTAAGTACTAGACGTTGTCCCGTGCTTCGCCACGGGATGCACATCTCTCTATTAACGCGCTGTTGTCTATATTGGATTTTGGTACTTTCATAATCCCCATGTAATCATTATTATTCGGTATTTCTTACTAGAGTGGAGTTTTAATACATTGTGAGTATCCAGGGACTAAAGGTTCCTTCATCTTTACTGATCTCGATCTCGAAAGAATCTCATGTGGACAAGGTTCCTCCTCAGCGGAGTAGTATCTTCTTTCTGTGGCTACAAGTTCCGGCCCGAAAAGATGTACGGTAATGCCTCATTGTGTAGAGTAGGGTTAGGAAAAATAAGGGCATAATGAATAAACGTTTTTGTAATACCTCTGAGGCGCTAAGTTTCGGATTGCGTACTATTTAAGATAGGGAAAACCGATGCTAAACAATGTCTTAAGTTATCGATTTTGTCTATTAATTTCGCCCTAAATATAGGGCCATGCCTTGAGTCGTAACTCGGGTGCATCCATCTTCTCCAAAGTCTCTATTGCTACTACGATACTATACGAGTATTCCTCCAAGATACTATACTATTCCTCCGATATAGTAGGTATATTTTGTCTCTAATTCTTAGCCTGGGCTGGAACTCTAATTACATGCCTCATTACACTCCTGAGGAAAGGTTGGATCACTGTACTCTTGTGACGTAATCATTGCTAGTTTGTGTCACTGGGTTATGCCATGGGTTACCAATGAATGAAAATACTGAGGAAGTACTTTTATCCGTTGTCAAATACGCAAGGTACTTGAATCTCTATGATCAATATCATGCTGAATTCTAATCTCATCAAAATAATTGAATTGATATTGCCTGGTAGGTACTTACCTTCTATTTCGGTTAGTGGATCGTTATCTTTTCAAGTAAACTGGTTTTGTTTTTTAGATCTTTACTTCTATTTTTGTTGTTGTTGATAGTCACGAGGAAATTACATTTTAAGCGACATTAATTTTTTTAGGGAGTTTGAAAAGGTGGTGTGGAAGAGAATGACGTTTTGTTTTAACAATTAATATCCTATGTATCTTATTGTAAATAAAACTTGATTAAATTTGTTTAGTAATAAATCTTTGATGAAATATATCAAATAATTTTACTACACTTCGTGCGTTTTGTCAGCCCAATTTCTGGACTAGCATAATAAGTCGATCTTCATCACTTATCTTTTTCAAACCATGACTAGCGAGTGCCACAGAGGTATTTGATTTCACTAGATTGCACAGAGGCACTGTGCTTCAAGAGCGGGAAAATTTAAAATTTTCAAAAAATTGCAACCTGGCGATTTCGCGAATTTATCTCGGATTGTGATTGATTACCGCGAACTCAAAATAATTCATTTAATAGCTACCACGTCAAGTAAAAGTTGATTCCTTAATTTCCTTATGAGTCTTTTGTGATTAGGTCTTATTTTAACGAGTGAAAATTATTGTGTGAGATTGTGAAATTTCTAAAAAAGAACTTATTTCACTTGAAGAAAAGAGTCTAGTACTTGTAGTAGCTATCTCTACACTTTAAAATGGTGAGTCCAATCTCAAACGCCACAAGATTATAAAATTATTCAGAGCTAAGTGGTTGAATTAAATCAAATCTAGAAACATAACGCCGAGGGGCCTGAGGGCGGTATAAAGACACAAATTCTGTAGCTTTGATTTGAGTGTTACAAAGAACACAACCTATGAAGTATACGTACACTTTTTAAAAAAATTGGGGAACACAGGACTCTCACTAGTGCCTTGAACTCAAAAGTCTAGTGTAGGGATGACGATATTATATCGATAATATCGAATATCGATATTCTGCTTTCGATATATCGATATTTTATATCGATATTAAGGTTCCGATATTATATCGATATATCGAAAAAAAAGACAATATCGAATAAAAATATCGCTATCGGGACTCGGGACATTTTTTTTTTTTTAACAGTTAGTAGCCGGGAAATTTTGAAATACTGAATTAGTTTGAACTAGTTTGATTAAAGTTGAAGCTTTTATTTTTTTATTTTTTTTGAAGATTTTATTATTTTGGTTTATATCAGTAATCAGTATATCTATTATTAGTAATATTAGTTAGAAGGACTATGTAAATTGAAGAAGTTTGTGGTCAGTAGTTTTTAATATTGAAAAGTTCACAGCAAGTAAATAATATGCCAAAGCATTCCAACTCCACATTGTGGAGGCATTACATCAAAGGCTGGCTTGAAGTCTTTAGACTCCTTTGCAGTTTGCCTGTTATTAATATGTTTGTAGCCTTTTCATCCCACATACCGTAGTAAGCAGCATGTTTTATTATCTCATGCAGTTAGCGGTTACCGATATTGAAAATATCGATATTCCCAATATCGATATTCGACCCATCGATAATATCGGATATCGATATTATGGTTTCGATATTATCGATATACCTAATATCGATATTTTCGTTTCGATATTGCAACCCTATCTAGTGGAAAGTGAAGCCAGGATCCCACTGAGTGCAACATTTTGTTGCGCAACGTTTCATACTCCCCTGTTTCGCAACGCTTTGAAACACATTTAAAATTCGAAGTAAATTTGCACTCAGTGAGATCGTAGCGTCCGTTTTTTTCCAGGACTTAAGTTACCATTAATAGTCTATTAGTCTCTGGATTAAATCATGTTTGTATAGCCCAACACCAGCATTATGCTGAACGGGCTATAATAATTTTCTTATTTTTCATTTCATTTGTAAATATTTATGTATGTATTATATTGTTACCTCAAATTGTATTTTGAATTAATAAAGAAAGAAAGTACTTATTAAAAAAAATATCTTCCTATAGGCACCCTCTATGTACCTCTGGAGAGAGTTACACCACTAGGCTACCTAGTGAGAAGTGTGTCTTGTTTGCTATTAGTCATAGTAAAAACTGAACTCATTCTTATCATATCACAATGCCTCAAGAAAGGAAAACTCATTCTTTAGAGTCAGCATACGTACGTAATCAGTAATTCCTAATCTGCTAATAGAACAAGTGATTAGAGCACAATATGACACCAAGATTACCATGGTACCTGTCTAAAGAGATTAACAAAATCCACGAATTTACTGCATGCAGATAGGAGTCCTCGAATAATAATAATAACCTATTGTAAGAAGAAAATTACAATGTAGATATTTCACATTAAGAACGTATGAGTATTAAACGAACTCGGTTGCTCCATCGATAAAGCGGGGGACTTGTAATCGGATGTCCGTGGTTCTTATCCTTAGTTTATCATAGAGTTAGGGCAAAATTAATAAATAGAATCGTTACCTAACTCAAGTCATTGCTTAGCATAGCTTTTCCCCATCTTAACAGTACGCAATCCGAGACTTAGCGACACAGAGATATTACAAAAACGTCGATCAATTCCGCCCTTAGTAAAGCGAGTTCAAGTAGTTGTGATACCACATTTTGATTGACACAAATATCACATCTTTTTTATGAGTAGGTATTTAGAATCTTCCAACATATCAGTACATCTAATTTGCAGGAACTAAGTACAGGTAGAATATTTATCAGTGACTTCCTCTAATTAGGTATTTCTCTGTGACAACTAGGCTAGGTGTTTGTAATAAATAAATTATCTGCTTCAAATTCCAATGATTATCACGATATAGGTACGTATGTATTTTTATGTACTCTTAGGGCGAAATTAATAGACAAATTCTTTATCACAAGTCATTGCTAAACGTCGATTTTCCCTATCTTACATGTTACACAATCCCTGACTTAGCGCCACAGAGGTATTACAAAAACGTCTATTAATTCCGTCCTTATTTTACTTTTTACTCAAACATGACCGAGTGTCCAATCCGAATCCCAACCTTCTGATACGGAGTCCGCTCTACCAAACTACCGAGCTATTCATACCACCCCTCTGCCTAAGCGAGCCAGGTGCTAAGGAAAAAGATTGTTTAAATAAAAACAACTTATTTTCTATTTAGTGGATTTAACATCTTCTTACATGTATTTTACTACAATATTATATTAATTAATTCCTCCCCTTCAAAATTATTTCCCAAATTATTGTAACGAGAGTGTTACAGGTCTAAAAGCATTGTTTTATAGGTCAAGAAAGAGATTTAAAAATATAATGGATTGCAAAGAAAATCATAGATAACAAAAGATTTATACACAATTACATACGTATTATACTTAGTTCATAGTGATGCTCATAGAGCTTGGTTTTTCTTCTTCTGTTAATCCCACGATAGTAAATTATGTCGACATACCCAATACCTACTCATAGATGTTCAATGTTCATCATAATCACATCATAATCGTTTGCCAACTTAACAGTAATATTAACAGTCAAGTGTCTATTGTGGTCAGTGGTCACGCTCACTCAGTGCCTCTTCCCACTGACCTAAGTCTAGGATTGGCATTCAATAAATCCTCATTATCATGATCACTCACTCATACCCATAGATACGCGAAATCCACTGACAGACTGATTGACAGATCCCATATCTGGAACATGCATTCGTGGTCGAGTTAAGGTGATAGTCAGTGCACTGATAGTCAAGTGGTTAACGCGCTAGTCTGGTAATCCAGGTAGCGTAGGGATCCGTTGGTTCGAATCCCACCCAGTGCATGATTTTTTCCTCACCAATTTGAGTTTGTGACCACATAATAATAAAACTCTGAGGGTTAGGTGGTAGAAAATGCTTTAAGCATTAACCTCGCCTGGACCTTCCACTAAAAAGTGTTATTATTATTATTATTATTATTATCATAGTCTGGTAGTCCAGGGAGCGTAGGGATCCGTTGGTTAGAATCCCACATAATGAAATTTTGACTACATAATAATAGCATTAAAGAAACTTGATGGGATAAACTAATAAAGGGTCTAATCCCAATGAGAGTATAAATAAGATATAACTTTTATTATTCTTCTCTGTGCTCCACCCTACCAACCTCAACCATAAGGTTGAACAATGCCGACCAAAATGGCAACATTAGCTAATATGGGTTAAAGGCAAGGGAGATCATATATTTATTATTCTTCTCAAGAATTTTCTTTTTCCATTATTTTACCATCGTTCTTGTTTATCATATATGTAGCTGTTTCGGTTTCTATTATTTCTCCCAGCACTGATAGCAAACGACAGAACGAACTGTTATTATTCCACATATCTGCTCTCTCTGATAGCAAAAAAATGGACATGTCAAAAATATGATGTCATATTTCACTTGCTTGGTATTCTCTACAATGTGTTTCATTGTTTTCTCGACTTAATGTGCATTCTCGTTATGCTTTTTATCATAAGTTTTTTTTATGGTCTAGTTTCTTTATGGGTGCCACATGGATACAGTTCGTCCTGTGTGAGGAGATTGTGTTTGCATGTTTATGGTTGAAGAGGTTGCAAGACACACTGACCTAGAAATAGGATGTGAGGCGCTGATATGTTGCACTTCTGAGAACTGGTGCTCTCCTCTAATGAAATCTATGCACGTGTTGAAATATGAAAAGAAAAAAAAATCGTAGAAAATAAGATTAAAAAAAAGTTGAACTAATAAATGATGTGTCAAACAGTTTAAATAAATGGTTCATTTTTATTTTTGTAGGGTCATTAAATTCCTGGCTCTTTCAGTTGAACTTCTAATATGTTGAGTCTGAGGTTATCCTTAGCTACAATCTTGAATCGCCATGGCAAGCACTCCTTTATAGACGCAAATTTTTCCACTGTCTATGTTTCTGCAAGAGGCCACCCTTGAGAATTTATTTTACTTTATTTTAAAAGTACTTTATTGATTTGTGCTCTAACGTGGTAGTCTGGCTGGTCAGGCATACTGCGAAATTGCGTTGTGTATTATTGGATGAAATCGAGATCACAAGTTACGTTCGGGACTTACGGTTTCCCAATTAAACGCAAATCTAGAATCAAGTATGTAGGCATAACAAAAATGTCCATTATTTTCGTCATTGAGTGAGTAAAAGGATTTTGTTATCAGATGTGTGCGTGTGTGTATCCGCCCTAAGAATTCATAACCACCACGATTCAATCAAACGTCAGATCCGCCTGAAAAGCGCTCGTCTATTGAGCAGCCCACATGCATAATTAAATACAAGAATTCCTTCTCATCTCTGTATATTATGTACTAATTTATATGTACTCCTAGTTAATATATATGTAATGTATGTATGTACTCGGCAGATGTGTCAATAATTATTGCGGGACTAGAGGTGAGGAATTCAAGGTGCTCCGGAGATGCTGGGTCGGTGAGATTGGCAGAAATACTAAGATAACTCGTTACCTACCTATGATTTGAGTTATTTCAAAGCAATGGTTTTTTTTCAATATCTCTATAACATCGGAGGATTATCAAGACGCGTTTGGATTTCTGGCTTTCAAACGTCTCTAATCCTTTCGCCCTCAAATAGTTCTGAATATCCATTCCATCAACTAACTTAGCTCTATTTTAATCAGTCTAAAAAGAAGAAAAAATTACATGACTCTTTTCAGTTTGGTGAGGTTAACATGAGTGCTTGTAGCTTGTTTGAGACGTAGTCGCTGTAGCCAGAGTCGATAGCCTGTTGAATGCACCGGTTCTTGTTGGATCACCGAAGTTCAGCAACGTTCAGCGAAGTGAAGACCTCGTGATGCTGGCAACCCAGGTTGGGTGAGGTTAATGTGGGTAGCGGGTTGAGAGTTTCTTGCGAATGGAAGGTAACACCGCCGCGCCGTCGTGACATTGATGACTATGCAGTTGAAAGCAACGTTAAAAAAAGAGAGATAAAAAAGTACTCTGTATTGGAGGACGTAATATTGTTAATAGATAATAATCACTATAAATTAGTGACAGTAAAAACAGAAAAGTACCCGAAGTGATATTGATTCAGTTCCGGGGCAAAATAAAGCATGATATATAAACATGGGATTTTTTTTAGAGGGTAAAAAACCCTTTCACAGGCTCTAAAACAAAATACGCCATGTGTTTGACCAAGCAATTTTTTCCAAAAAAAAGCAGAAAAGTTTCTTGGTTGCTCCCATTATGCTTCAAAAAGCATAATGTTAGTCCCTGTCTCGAGCCGACACGCGCCAGTCTGAATAAAGCACTACTATACTACTAAAAGTAACCTTTGTAATTTGAAAAATCGATTCCACTGTCGAGAATCGAACGCCTCACATCCTACGCTCTGCAAGCCACCTGTTCAACCGCACTTCACAAATTAAGAAACAAAGTGGAGATATGAAAACAAATTGATTGCCATGGCAACCTCAGCGTGGTCAACCAGTTTACCTTGGCCATAATAATTAAAAGTGAGGAGATTACTGAGGTGATAAATTCTTTCAGTAGTAAAGACATGCCTTGATTGATTGAAGTGATAATTAATACAAGACCTTATAACCATTCTTATTATTATTATTACTGTTATCATTATTGGGACCTAAATATAGGATACCTTGATGAAAGACGTTCTTGATTTCAAGTTCTTTGTTGAAATTATCAGGTTGCTTAAATGAAACTGTAAGGTACCTTTACAGTATTTACATGGTTACACAACCTACAATAATGGACAACTCCATCAACTTTAAACCTGCAGGTCGATAGTTTGAGCCCGGAACATGGCCAATTTCAGTAGGGTCTGGTAATTGAGAGCTCGCAGGTTTAAAACCCAGCCGGGAAATGACATCAAGTTATTTTGCCATTTAGGATTTTGACCTCATAATAATATGTCTGGGTATACTGCTGGTATAGTGTGACTTTGACTTATTAGTCCTAATCGGGCCGTATTAGGTACGTAATGAGGTGATATTATCATTGTAGGACCTGGGCCGTGCATGCACTGGCCAATAATCTGGCCCCCTAATTTTTCCCCTTTATAATTTCTCTTGGTCGGGCCCAGGGAATTTGGCCTTGGTTGCCTCAGTGGTGCTGCGTACAACCGTGTGAACCGTGATAATCGAAATAGACGATATTGTTACACTCAAGATGTGTAACCTTACACTTGAGGTAAGTGTAGAGATCAGCACACGCAAATGTTAGCACGAATATAAATTGAATTTGAAGAAATAACATAACTACGGATTCATGCTCTATCAACCGTCATAATATTCTTAGAAATCTACCTTGAAAACCTAGAATTTAGATAGTAAAAAACAATGCTCATGTTTTAGTACATGGATGACTCTACAATACACTCTTGTAGGTAATTATTATTTTTTGCTCTTGTTACCTATGTGTATACAGGGTGTCCCACCAAACTTGGACACCTCAAATTACTCGGCCCCTGAAAGAGTTTTTGAAAAATAAAAAATCCTAGGGTACATGGTCTAATTATGCGGTTTCAGTCATGAATTTTTTTTTATACAGGGTGGTTCAAAAGTCAGAAATTGAGGTGTCAACTTTCGATTTTTAAATAGATCGACCTGAATTTTATTTGATAATTTTACTTCTAAATGATTCTTGAGTACTTTTTTAAACAAAAATATTACATACAGGGTGTTTTTTTTTCGACCAATTTTTTTTCTAAATCTTGAATAACTCAAGTTCGGTTAATTTTTTCGATAACAAGAAAAGAATGTGTTTGTGTAATGAATACACGCACTTTCAATTGGCATCAAAAAATTTTATACAGGGTGGTTCACAAGTGAAATAATGACTTGATTTTTTTTAAAACCGAGTTTTTTTAATTTTTTATTTAATATTAATAATTTTCGTCTAATTTTACACATTTTTTGTTAGTCATATCGAAAAACAAAACTAAAGTGTTGTACAGGGTGAGACATATTTTTTTTGTAACACCCTGTATATGGGCAGTCAAAGAGACGCAAAATTAAATATAAAGACTAAATATGCAAGAAAAACTTTGATTTTTAATTAAACTAAAAAGTTATGGTGTTTTAACTAATATTGTCGCATGGACCACCCTGTAGATATTTTCTTAAACTATCATGTAGGTACTCTAAGTTGTATAAAATTCAACGAACACTTCGAATCATGTGGGAAAAACAAGTAAAAAACACGAATATGAAGCCATTTTCAATTTGGTGTCCACACTGAATGATTTTAAAACTTGAAATAAAAAGTAGGTAGGTGTAGACACAAAATTGAGCATGGCTTTTTGAATTCATTTTTTTTCTTTCAGATTTGGACTCCTCGTTGAATTTTAGACAGTTTCGACTACCCATATGATGATTTAAGAAAATATCTACAGGGTGGTCCATGCGACAATATTAGTTAAAACACCATAACTTTTTAGTTTAATTAAAAATCAAAGTTTTTCTTGCATATTTAGTCTTTATATTTAATTTTGCGTCTCTTTGACTGCCCATATACAGGGTGTTACAAAAAAAATATGTCTCACCCTGTACAACACTTTAGTTTTGTTTTTCGATATGACTAACGAAAAATGTGTAAAATTAGACGAAAATTATTAATACTAAATAAAAAATTAAAAAAACTCGGTTTTAAAAAAAATCAAGTCATTATTTCACTTGTGAACCACCCTGTATAAATTTTTTTGATGCCAATTGAAAGTGTGTGTATTCATTACACAAACACATTCTCATCTTGTTATCGAAAAAATTAACCGAACTTGAGTTATTCAAGATTTAGAAAAAAAATTGGTCGAAAAAAAACCACCCTGTATGTAATATTTTTGTTTAAAAAAGTACTCAGGAATCATTTAGAAGTAAAATTATCAAATAAAATTCAGGTCAATCCATTTAAAAATCGAAAGTTGACACCTCAATTTCTGACTTTTGAACCACCCTGTATGAAAAAAAATTGATAACTGAAACCGCATAATCAGCACATGTACCCTAGGATTTTTTATTTTTCAAAAACTCTTTCAGGGGCCGAGTAATTTGAGGTGTCCAAGTTTGGTGGGACACCCTGTATGTGTACCTTGGTACCTATGTGCATTATTATTTTTACTGTTATACCTACTTATTGTTATGTTTTCAACTACTTTAGATATTTTATTGTTCTTGTTTGTAATCTGGTTTTGCACAATGTACTTGAGATTAATGGAAGATTAGAGAATTTTTGAGAGGTTAAACTCAAGTTGATTCGCTCGTTAACTGTCGGGAAGGCGCTTTCAGTTCAGGGTCACCTACTGGTGATTCCGAAACTCAGTGTTATACGACTTATCAGGATATAGTTCAAGTACTTGCTTGAAATTAATGTAGGTTATTTTTTCTTCCACACTTCAAGAAGGTTGGGGTCAGTTGGAAAATTTTGAATTTAGAGCTGATCTTGATTTTTGTGTGTTATTACTTTGTTAGGTACGTTTCCCCACATGTCTTCACCAATCTCAGCCAAATTTTGCAGCTTCATCCGAGTTGCGGATCGAGGCATGGCTATATATTTATTTTTCCTAACCCTACTCTACACAATGAGGCATTGCCGAACATCGTTTCGGGCCTGAGTTCGTCAGCACCGGATATTTTGCACCCTCATCTTTCAAACCCAGGGAAAGTTCAATCTTTTATGTGATGTTTAAATGTCATTTAAGACTAAATTCCTATAATTCTGCGCTACCCACTAGAAATATGATCTGAGCGCGCGGCAGTGCGCTAGGCCAAGTTCTAGGAAGCACGGCAGTGTTAACATAAATTTACAGTTGGCAGATAAAAACATACAAAATGAGGAACTCAGAAAAAGGGTGTTAATAAAAAATAAATCGTTTCGTACCAAGTTAACTTGGCCGCAAACAAGATATCACTGCTTTCATAGGCGAAAACATTTGAAGTTCTGGAACTTGGCCCTTTTTTCAACGGTAGTTTTTTTTTTTACTTTCCTCACTGTGGGATATAATAACACAGAGGAACACGTTTATTATTATTATTATTATTATACATATGGCACAAAAGGCCCGCTGAGGCTGAAGTGTACAGGCAACCCCCAAAACTTGAGAAGACTTGGCTAACACAAATAAACACATTTATTTATAATAATAATAACGAAATCGATGTAACAAAGTTTATAAACTAAGTTATAAACTGAAAGTCAAAACTAAAAGATATAAAAAAAGTACATCATTATTGATAGGAATATAAAAAAGTGATGAGGACTTATTCATATTTACGATTTCCGTCCAAACTTTCTCCTCACCCAGCCCTGGCCCGGGCGCACACAGGCCCAAGCCAGCCATCTCCCACCTGGCGGTACCAGCAAGGCAAGAAAGTTACACGCTGGGCGCGGGGGCGTACCGTGTACTCGGTCTGGATAGTGCCTCGGGCAATCCTTACGCTACGAGACACTAGACAGTCGAGCAAACAGGGGCTCACAAACTTTTTTGGGGCCTTGAAGCAACAAACTTTTCTGTAATAATCAGTAATCAGTATAAACAGAAAAGTGAGAAGTTGTACTAGATGTACATGAATATCAGAACATACCTGGACAGCTGTTTCGAGCTTATTGGCTCTCATCAGCAGGTAATAATTCTGAACATCCATGCCATCAACTAACTTCTCTATTTTAATCAGTATAAACAGAAAAGTGAGAAGTTGTACTAGATGTACATGAATATCAGAAATTCAGAACACGCCTTGAATAATAATATTGACTATTTTGTACTGCCCGATTAGGACTATGAAGTCCCATTATTCCAGCAGTAAGCCCAACGCTGTGACGTACTGTGGGAGGATAACTTGACATGTCACAGCTGGGTTTTAAACCCGCGACTTCTGGATTCACAGATTGCCGCCTTTACCACTCAACTACTGGGACCCACTGCCAAAAAACCTTTTTGTAGCGTTGTATCAAAAAACTTCTTTAGAGCTTTATACCAACAAACTTATTTAGAGCCTTATACCAACAAATTTATCTACCAGTGTGAGTTTCAGTATGTATTTGTGACTTTATGCATGAAAGTGATTAACACACTTTTATCTTCTTTCACTACACTATTCTAACTTTCATAATTTCACCTGTATGTACCTATGGTTTTATTTTTGGTGAAGCACAAGGCCTTTACACAAGTTTTGTGGGTAGTGCAGCAATACTAAGAGCCTCCTTCACTTTTCGAATTCTATTACAATTTACATTCATTTCTTTTTAGTCTGGTAATGCCGCCACGGGTCGTTACTCATACAAGTAACTACTCATTTTTACCGACCTCAGTAGCTTGATCGATAAGGCGGCGGACTTGTAACATGGAGGTCGGTGGTTCAAGTCCCGGTTGCAGCGTAGTTTTAGTAAAGTATGAGTATGAGGAGTTGTGATATCACGAGAGTGTGATTAACACAAATATGATAAAACAAATTAACTACTCATTTTTCCTCACGAGGTATGAGTCATAATTTCACCTTCTTAGTAGTTTTCATCCGATGTGACTTCAATGCCTTGGTTAGATTCAACGTTTAGGTACCTCCTTCACGCTAGACAGTGCCAGACAGATTTGTTTATATCTCTAGAGTGGCCGAGCCATTGTACCGAGTGTTGAGTCGGTCAGAAGAGAGAATCGAGTCTGAACCATGAGCTCAGGGCGCGGGTTCGTATCCCGTCAGAACAGAAAAGTGAAAAAATCCGAAGCTATTCATCCCATCAGAACAGAAAATAGAAAATTTATACCACAGCTATTTAAACCACAGAACAGAAAAGAGAAAATTTATTCCACAGCTATTTATACCACAGAACAGAAAAGTGGAAAAATCCGAAGCTATTTATACCACAGAACAGAAAAGAAAAAAGAAAAAAAAAAAAAAAAAAACCGAAGCTAAAGTGGAAAAATCCGAAGCTATATTTATCCCATCAGAACAGAAAAGAGAAAAAATCCGAATACCACCGAACAGAAAAGTGGAAAAATCCGAAGCTATTTATACCAAAAAACAGAAAAGTGAAAAAATCCGAAGCAATTTAGGAATTTTACCTTTTTTTGGTTGAGACTTTGGTCAATAGACATCAGTCCTGGTAGCTCAGTAGTCGAGGCGTCGCGGTGGGGCTGGTAATCTAATCCAGAGGTCGAGGGATCGACCTCTGGAATTATTTGACTGATGTTATCATGATTATTAAATTAAAGAGATCATTTGACTGTTATCATGATTATTAAAGAAATCATTTTACTGTTATTATGATTATCAAAGGAATCATTTGACTGTATCATGATTATTAAAGAAATCATTTGACTGTTATCATGATTATTAAAGGAATCATTTTATTGTTATCATGATTATTAGAGGAATTATTCGATTTTTATCATGATTATTAGAGGAATTATTCGATTGTTATCATGATTATTAGAGGAATTATTCGATTGTTATCATGATTAGTAGAGTAATTATTCGACTGTTATCATGATTATCAAAGGAATCATTTGACTGTTACCATGATTATTAAAGGAATTATTCGACTGTTTGTGGAGGAACAATGCCGACGTGTATGGAACAATAGAGCTTAAGACTTGAGGTTCTCAGGCAGATGGAGGATTGGAGTGAAACAGAAATCAGTATCTCCTCTCTCCTCTGTCCAGGGTTGGATATGGTGGGTACTGATCTGTGCCAGGATTCAGAGTGCACGAGTAATTCTCATTTCAGAATAAAAATAAAAATATCGCCTTATTTATACTACCCGATTAGGACTATTGAGTCCTATTTTTTAAATGAATATTTATTTAAAGGGAGGTCTGTAACATTCAGAGTCCTTGCCCATGATTCCTATTTTTCCAGCAGTAATCCCAAGACGTATTATCCAATCCCATTTAGGGTAAAACCCTAAATGGGATTGGAACTTGTCATGTTCCAGCTGGGTTTTGAACCCACTACCTCTGGATTACCAGTCAGACGCCTTGACTACTGCGCTACCGGGACATTTTAATGATATTTATAGATTATTCTGTTTTGAATTTAAGTCACTAAATTTCCTTTCTCCAGTATACCTAAATAAAGTACATATATAACCATATATCTGTCATTGTTGTCAAATTTTATAATTCTACATTTTCAACGATAAAATTTCAAGTATATGAATGTAAAGAGAAAATAACCTGAGTCCAAACTATCCAAGAGATGAACTATATTGTGAGAATGACACGTGCGTTTCGTGGAGAAAAAAACGCAATACGGTTTGGGAAACAATAAATATACATTTACAATACTTACTTTACTTTCCGAGTCCAGAAAATCCAATGTCAAATGTTCCACCAATGTTTTGCTGTATTGATTGCTACTGCATTTGCAGTGATGAGGTCGTGTTGTGTGCAGGGTGATTCCAGATCTGGACATATCAGGAGGTGGGCCATAGTTATTTTTATGGCCATTACAATACTTCGGCCCTTGTATCCAGTCTTGAATCCGGCCCTGTCTGTCAAATCAGATGTTGAGGAGATGGCGTTTGATATGATTGCGCTGGGCCCCGGGGCCTCATCAGGATAGGAGAATAGGAGGATACAATAGAAGATTCTCCGAATGAGACTGCCTGGCACAGAAACAAAGATGATTGACTCGAGAACAATACGAGAATTATATACATCGTACCCAGATGAGATCCAGGGAGAACTCAGCAAAAACAATGGAGATAACTTTCGACACAAGATAACTGTGTTCTCTTGTCTCGATGTTTAGCAGGGTTTTGCATGGAGGAATATTATTTTAGACTGGTTGGAGTCCCACAACAGAAGCCCCAATTTTCACACCGAACTCTATTAGATCTTTTGTGGACCTATAGATATGGAGAATTTCATCGTTATTTTTACTGCAATGTTGTGTGTTTATTAATAATTTTAAAGTTATCATATTTGTGTTAATCACTTTCGTGATATCACAACAACTCAAACTCGCTCTACTAAATCTACGCTGAAACCGGGACTTGAACCACCGACCTCCAGGTTACAAGTCCGCCGCCTTATCGATCAAGCTACTGAGGTTGGTTTATTAATAATTTAAAAACAGTAAATTTCTCTCAATTTTTCTCATGTAGATAATTCCGTCACTCTTCCGTCCCCAGGACCTGTCACTTTTGGACCCGTCAGCTTTCGACAGCATGGGCGAGAGGCGCGGCACGAAGGCGCTGGAGATGTGGTGCCGTCGGGTGACCGAGGGCTACCCCGGTGTGCGGGTAGACAACATGACGTCCTCCTGGCGGGACGGACTGGCCTTCTGCGCCCTGATTCACCACTTCCGTCCAGACCTCATGTGAGTGACTCCTTTTTTTTTTTTTTTTTTTTTCTTTTTTTGAAGAATCGTAACATGGAAATTATAATTTATTTAAAAATAATTACATTCATTTCTATCTTCAAATTTGAAATTCCATCTAAAATTTGAAATTTAAATTCTATCTAAATTTGAAGCACACCACATCCATCTTCAACTTCATATCTCCTCTTTTATTGATGTCCAATCGAACCTTGTGTTGGGTGGAAGAGATTGCCATAGGCAATAACCCCGCCCTTTAGTTAGGACATGTGTATAATAATAACATAATAATAATAACATCGCCTTATTTATACTGCCCGATTAAGACTATTAAAGTCCCATTATTCCAGCAGTAAGCTCAAGACATATTATTATGTGGTAAAAATCCCAAAATGGGAGGATAACTTGTCATGTCCCGGCTGGGTTTCGAACCCACGAACTCTGGAATCTTAGGATTCGCAGAGTGCCGCCTTTACCACTGAGCTACCGGGACAGACCGTGTATATATTTTGTTTATTTTTTTCTTCTTGTTTTTATTATTAATATTGTCAATTTTTATATTTAATTTTTACCATTATTTGTCTGTATATATGTTCTACTAATAAAGAGTTTCTAAATAAATAAATAAACCTTAATTTAAGAGAACTCAAGGGACCTGAATTTTTACTCTTTTTTCAAGTTTTCTCTTATAAAGAGATTATTTTTACTTTAAGAGAGTTTACGTGTCCCCGAAAACCTTTGATCCCTTATATCGAGGTTTCTCTTATATCCAGGATTTTCAAGGAATTTTCAATTTTTGGTTAAAAAAATTAATAGATGGAAAATGTGAAAATTCTAAATCACAAGTCACTGCTAAGAGTCGGTTTTCTCTATCTTACACAGTACGTAATGCGTGACTTAGCGCCACAGAGGTATACAAAAAAGTCTATTAATTCCGCCCATAATTTTCCTTTCAATTGAAAGCTGGGAAAGCTCAACATATTACACTAGGAACGACGTCAGAGAATAGTTAGCCTAGGCAATGTTTTGACCTGCGTGTAAAAATTACACTGTAGGTTCAACAAATCACCCTACACTACACCCTACAGTCCTGCTCATAGAGATACATACAAACATACAATTTATGCTTTCAAGGTTCAAGAGATCAATATCGATCATTATCACATACTTCAAATTGAGGCCATCATTTTGGCCCTAACTTTGAACAACTGAAGGTTTTTACCAATCTAGCCATGTTCTGTACAAATAGCGTTAAAAAAAGTAAACGTTCCAAAGAAATATAAGATTTATTAATTTACATAAAATAGGTATTTGATTACGTGCATTCAATATACACCTAGTTTTGTGAATAAAAAAAATATTTTTATTTATAAATAAATACATAAGTCTGATTATGTACTTACATTAAATATACACCTAGTTTTGTGAATAAAAAAATATTTTTATTTATAAATAAATATATAAGTCTGATTATGTACTTACATTAAATATACACCTAGTTTTGTGGATAAAAAATATATTTTTATTTATAAATAAATATACAGGGTCTTCATAAAGTCTCACCCAGGCCTAGGTTTCTTGAAAACGACTCAGAATATCAAAAAACGCAAAAACCCGTATTCCTTTATATTTAGGGGGATTGATTTTCAGCCAAAAATATTTTGCCTACACGGCCCCAGTCAGGCTGGGCATGGACCAACTTTAAAATCTTAAATAGAATGGTATGTCTTGTGGCATATTGTTTTAAAGGCCTTATTGAGAGAAGTTCATTACAATAAATTTCAGTGTGCTACGACTTACCGTTCTTGAGATACAGGGTCGGACGTCCTGCGTAATATCCATATATTTTGACCTATAACTCGTTAACCGTAAATTATGGAGAAAATTTTTCATGTTAATAATAACTCCTTATGACAAGACCTTTCGAACAAGTTATAACTCGACATACTCTGTTGATGTTAGTTTCTGGTCGGTTTCGTCAGCCAGCCGGACGAACAGTCGAAAAAAATTTAACGAAAAAACAAATCAAATTTTAACTTGTTCGAAAGTTCTTGCCATAAGGAGTTATTATTAA
>CM044963.1:12374561-12548093 GCA_024516035.1 Bactericera cockerelli | reverse complement strand
AAAAACTTGGTATAATTATACACAACTCAAATTTAGATTATAACTAGCGGGTTACACCCGCCGCTTCGCCAGCCATCAAACACACACACATCCACACACACACACCACCCCACACACACGCACACACCCACACACACCACACCCCACACACAACACCAACACACCACCACACCACACAACACAACACACACACACACACACACCACACACACACACCACACACACACACACACACCACACACACCACACACACCACACACACCACCACACACACACACCACACACACCACACACACACACACCACACACACACACACCACACACACACCACACACACACACCACACACACCATATTACACACACACACCACACACACACACACACACACCATACACACACACACACACACCACACACACACACACACAAAATGTCATTGAGGTTTGAAAAAAAAACCTGAATATTTTTTGTCGCCCATCTATTTTCTGGCCTTCCCCGGCGTAGCTCAAGAATGGCTCATCAGAATTTCGCGATCAATATGTCAAATGAAAGCCTAAACCCTTGCCTAAAACTTTCTCGCTCTGAGTTGATAGGTCGTCACTTCAAAATTTCGAGAAAAAATGTCATTTAGGTCAAAAAACGTGAATATTTTACATGTTACCCATCCATTTTTTTACCTTACCCGGCGTAGCTCAAGAACGGCTCATCAGAAATTCGCGATCGATATGTCAATTGAAAGCTCAAACCTTGCCTAAAACTTTCTCGCTCTGAGTTGATAGGTCGTCGCGACAAATTTCGAGAAAAAATGTCATTTATGTCAAAAAACGTGCATTTTTTTTGCGTCACCCATCCATTTTTATCCTTACTCATTGTAGCTTAACCTCAGGGAGATATAATCTAGCCTAGAAGAATTTCCTGATCCAAGCGGACCTATGTGCAAAATTTCAGGTTTCTCGGTCAAACGGTGTGGATTTGTATAAAGAACATACATACACACATACATACATACACACATACATACATACAGACAGCTTTCTTTTATAGATATAGATAATTCAAATAATAGTACCCGATCATACACATTAAATTTATTTTAAAGCAAGTACAAGCAAACTAGATCATCTCCAGTATTTAGCTGGCACAAAGATATTTTGCGACAGTTTTATTCTTTCATTAGGTCACACAGCTTTTGAAACCACTGGCTTAGAAACTCTCGTATTGTTATCCATTATGCTAATGCATTAATGTCTGAAAAGTGGTGGCTTGTGCATATAAATTGTACAAGCAGGAATGAAATGTTAGCTCAGAACATTTTCTTGTGCAAATCTTTGGTAAAGGTTTCATGAAAATCCGTTCTGGTGGGCTGCCAACTTAATGCATCTAACATTTTCTACTACCTTACACTTAGGGCGAAATTAATAGACAACATCGAAATTAACAGACCGTCACTCCGTCACTCTGGCGGAGTGGCTTCTGACGACCCAAAAACATTCTAGACAAGCATACCATAGTCTGCCGTGTGGAGGGTCGAGGCTTAAGTGCCAGATACATCCCGCAAGGGAAGCTCCACACGTCAAAGGGTCTTGTTCCCCGAGACAACATCGATAACTTAAGTCATTGCTTAGCATCGGTTTTCCCTATCTTACACAGTACGCAATCCTTAGCGCCACAGAAGTTTTACAGAATATAAAATTTGCCTTTATAAACTTCTATAAATCCTTTTTATGAATAATCTAAGCATTTGGATTCGATGTGGATTTTATCGAAAGCCACTTACAGTCAAGAGCAGCCAGATGTTCTATCATTAAGGGCGGAATTAATAGATGTTTTTGTAATACCTCTGTGGCGCTAAGTCACGGATTGCGTACTGTGTAGGATAGGGAAAACCGACACTTAGCAGTGACTTGTGATATAGAATTTGTCTATTAATTTCGCCCTAAGTCTCATTTTAATTGTAAATCCATAAAAACAAAATTTTGTAACATAATATTACAAATAAATAAATAAATTCAAAATTCAAGAGCCGCAAATTTCTAGAATCTAACACACCGTGAAGCTAATAAACATGTGCTTATCCGGTGACGGAGGCCTTCCCATTAACATTGAAGGCATTGTCTTCCGAGGCCGGGACTCGAATGGTTGCGGTTAACCGCGTATTCGCCAAGGCACTTGACTTGCGGAGAGGTATTCAAGAATGTCAAATTGCGGCTAATTAATTTTCTAAAACATTGTGGTGGATTTCTCTTTATATTCTCTCCTACCTACGTCGTGCTCTGAGCTGCATTGTTCTGTAGCGGAATGGTTTTGTCGTAGGCTTTACTTTGTAAAACCAAGTTCTATGCAAAATAGAAATGAATTTAAAAAAAAAAATCATATATTTATAATAAAAATATAATACTCGCCATTCAGCGAGGAAATTCTGCAGCAGTGATGGGCACTGTGCCAAGATCCTCAAAGGTGGAGGCAATATTTTATTTTTTGTCTTAAATGTTAATAAAATATTTAATTATATAAGCTTTTTTTTGTTAAGGCAAGAAGGTTATATCTTGATTTTTGGTGGTAAATAGATATCGAAAAAGAGGAACATTTGTTGCCAAAGTTACAACCCGAAGTTATGTTTCGGAATGGCCTTTAGGGACTCAGAAAAGCATTGTCTGCCTGGCTGCAGCTGGGACGTTAGCTTGTGTTTGGCTTATGAAAAACGTAAAATGGGCTCAATTCTCACGTCATCGAGTATCACCTACATAAATGAAAGTAGTGTCATAGTACGGGGAAAGGATTCAGAAAGGTCGGACGTCTGGGGCAAAACCCTAGTCAGGCGGCTCTAAAGATGAAACTAGTAACTAACTAAAGAGAAAGAGGACTTGAGCTTCACCAAAATCGTACTTTAACTTCACTCATACTTTAACTTTAATTAAAAATGAGTAAAATAATCTTGTATGAAAAAGTTAGTATTATGTATTATCCATTCACTTTTGAACACCAGCAATAACACTCATATAGTCTATCCAGTTCAGAAAATAAATTACTGACCACCGAGCTACCGGGACATACTAGTAAACTTGAATTAATTAAGAGTACGAATAGCTCAGTGGTTAGTGGGTTCGAGGGGTTCGAACCCCCGCGCCGACAAAAAATTGTATTCAAATTTGGTTACAATTGTTAAGTTTGTAAGGGATACCTTCTGGTGCGCTCGTGTTGACCCAGCACCTAAATAGGAAGTATTGTGTCACTTCTCGCCCATCAGAGGTGAGGCACACTACGGGATGGGCAGACTACATCACAGACCACAAGCGTCTACAGTAGCTCCTGTTTCATCGCTACGAAATAAAAAAGGCTGTGAAACCACTCATCTTTTTTTTTAAAAAAAAAAATGAACACTGACTGAACTACCGGACTGACTTGTAATGGTGGTATGGGACAGTTTTCTTTCTTACTTAACAGACTATAGATTAGTACAGATACCAGTTGAAAAACACCACTTTAATACAATAGAATATAGATAGATAGATAGAGTACAGATACCATTCTATTCAATATTTTAACACCTCTCTCTCCACCACCACATTGCTGGGTGTGTAGCACCTTAGCACCTACTAGGTACCATTCCATTTTTCAGCTCACCATTCTAATTTAAGTTTAAACACTTCAGTTTGCGACCTTACGATTCGCGACACGACGGGGGGGTCACAGTTCAAAGGTCAATCTCGTTGGTTTGAATCAACTCGAGTCACTTCAGTGGCGAAACTAAAAGAAACAGGAGCCAGCATCGATGTGGCTTGTTGAATACACGAGTGGTTCTATCCCTGAAGTTAAGCAACGTACAGCGAGGTTTAGGACTTGGATGGGTGACCATTCAAAAGTATTAGCCAGCATCGAACCCTCGTGCTGCTGGCTAATATTACCAACCCCACGCAGGTTGCTGATTGCTGATGCCAAATTCGGGACCGAAACAATGTACGACAATGCCTCATTGTGCTGAGTAATGTTAGGGCTATGCCTCGGGCCCTAAATTCGGGTGCAGTTGTACAGCGTGAGAACCAAATACTGAATGCCTACTGGCTTCCATAGGTTTGGCTTGATCCCTGACCGGCTAGAGGTAGGCCTCAAAAAGGTCAAGCGGTTTTAACCCATTGGCATGATGACAAGTTGGCACTGTCTATATACTCGTATAAGTGTAACTGTGACGAATAAATTTGTTATTTTGGTCAGCGCGAACTATTATGGAATGAGCATTTGAGCAAGCTACAACAAAGACCACTATATTCTAAATCCATACAGAGGGTTAATGTAATCCATCCATGTACCCCCTTCTCAACAGGATTTTTTTAACATTGAGAAAGGGTACCATCCTATCATTTTAAAACTGTAACACTATTATAATTGTAATAAATAAATAGAAATTAAAATAAATAAAAAAATGCAGCGAGCATATTGGGCTCTTTGCCATCAACTATCAATATGGATGAGGTGTTGTACTTGTACATAATAATAAAATTATCCTCTATTTAAAAAAATGGCTGTTTATTAGGAAAATGTTACAGACCTCTCTTTAAATAAATATTAATTTAAAAAAAAGAAGCTTGTGACTTGTGAAACACTCATCTCCTAACAACAACAAAAAAGCCGGACTAATGGGTTAATGTTGATTGATTTAAATTACCCGGTTAATGGTGTTGAGCTTTAGAACGGTTATACGAGAGGTTATGTAAGACCTGATTATTGGTTGACACATTGGGTATTTAAATCAGCTCTTTTACAACCTTCAGTAAGTGACCTTTATTGTTCTGTCTACAGACTCTACAGTTACGAGAAGTTAAAGGTAGGTATTGTAGGTAAATAATATACTCAATATCAATAGTGTAGTTCACAAAATTTACACTATTGAACATGAAAGTTTGTTGCTGTACTTTTTGGGTGGAAGAGATTGCCACAGGCAATAACCCCGCCCTTTAGGTAGGACATTACCTTTATTCTCTTTTTTTTTGTTCTTGTTTCTTTGTTCTATTTATTTTTTCTTTATAATTTCATTGTATTTTACTGTATATATTTTGTCTTACCTAATAAAGCATAATAAAATAATAATAATGAAAGTTTGTCGCTGTACTTGGCCCCCAACTTACGATATTGCTATTGTATAGTTATACCTAGTATATTTTTGACGTTCCCAGAACTTTAAGTTTTGAAACCCGGCTCAGAGTTGGTACAGTGGTACACTATGCAAACCACCAAGGTTGATTTTGCTTGAGTAAAAAGTTTTTTTTTAAGTTACATATCAAGTTTTTCCTAATATTTGTGTTAATCACCATTAAAATATGTGCCTTACTGAATTTAACACTCGAACCACCGACCTCACTCGGCCACGGTGACTTCTTACTATCATTAATAGATTTATTAATATTGATAAAAATCATAATAGATTTTATAAAGACGAAATCTTCGAAGGAGCAAAGAGAAGTGCCATTTCATCACGCATACTTTACTCTCTCCGACGCTTTTCCCTATAAGGAGTTTTCCATTCAGGTCCGGTTACACACTGTCTGGTCAAGTCCGCGGATTACCAGGAAGTCTCGTCAGGTAGGTCTGCAGCACATCAGCAGTGTCTAGGATGCGATATGATTAATAAATCGTTCTACCTCGGCTATTCATCGTGAAAGTCCATTGGTTATCAGGGCCGTTGTCAAGCTTTTGTCATTTTACGTCTGTCCCGGTAGCTCAGTGGTAAAGGCGGCACTCTGAATCCAGAGATTCCATTGGTCGCGCGTTCGAAACTCAGCCGGGACATAACAAGTTTTCGTCCCATTTGGGATTTTTACCACTTATAATAACATTAATAACCACATCTTGGGATTACTGCTGGAATAATGGGACTTTAGTATTCTTAGTCGGACAGTATAAATAAGGCGATATTATTATTATTATTGAATACTTTATTAGAAGGGTAAATACAAACAAATAAAGTAAAAAATGTATAATAATAAAAACAAGAAAAAAAGAAAATACATTAATATAAGCAATAACATCTTTATGCCCGACATCCTTTGACTGAAAAAATCTTGACCCACTCTGGACGCTGCTTGAAAGAAAGCAGCAACTCATTTTTCCTCACGAGTTATAAGTGGAGTCTGGACATCCAAGTTCAGAGTAGAAAAATTCCTACCCTATACTGGGGATCGAATCCAGGTCACCGAAGTGACTAAATTTATTTGAGCGCACGATGATCTCAGTGGTAAGGTACTCACTTACCATGCGGAAGGTCTCGGGTTCGAATCCCAGGGCAAAAAATCCTCTCAGTATAGTTGCTGGTTTCAGTCCTGATTTACTCTTTTTTTAGTTTGGGTTTAGCGTCGCTTTCAACTACATGGTCATATCACGACAGGGGTGTTACCCTCCATTCTCAGGAAACACATAAACCTGATACCCACATTAACCTCACCCAGCCTGGGTTGAGTCGGAATGCCTGCAACACGAAGTCTTCACCTCGCTGGACGTTGCTTGTACTTCGTTGAACCTACGAGAAGAGGTGCATTCAACACGCCATCGCGACGCTCTGGCAAGAGATCTTTAAGGCTTTGATGACATAAATTTGAGACGAATTTTTAAGCATTGGTTGTTGGAACCTACAGAACCGGTGCATTCAACGCGCCATGGACGCTGGCCCTGACTTACTTTGATTTGATTCATTCAACCAGATTTCCAATCAAATGCCCATTCTCGGCGCATCATTTGCTATTTCAGCTCTGAATCAGTTTTCTCTCTTAGGTTTCTCTTCAACAGGTAAGTTTTTTTTTTTTTTTTTTTTTTTTTTGTTTTTTTTTAGTCTGCTTACTGCATTTATTTATTTATACCAGGTAAGTTCTATTTCCACACTCCCTAGATCTTGTTGCGTGTGATCTCTGTGAGTTATCTACGATCTGTGTGAGTTATGCTCTTTACCTGGAATTATGTCTGCACTTTATAGCCGACTCAGTAGCTCGATCCATACACTGGTAGTCAAGTGGTTAACGCGATAGTCTGGTAATCCAGGTAGTGTAGGGATCCGTTGGTTCGAATCCCACGCAGTGCATGAATTTTTTCCTCATTAATTTGAGTTTGTGACCACATAATAATATGACTCTGAGGGCTAGGTGGATAGAAAATGCTTTGAGCATTAATCTGGCCTGGTGGTTACCTTCCACTAAAGAGTATTATTATTATCCATCAGACGGCGGACTTGAAATGGGAGGTCCGTGGTTCAAGTCCCAAGTCTAGCAAATATTTAGGCCGAAATTAATAGACAATTCTATATCTCAATCATTGCTAAGCGCCGGTTTTCCCTATCTTACTTAGTACGCAATTCGTGACTTAGCGCCACAGAGGTATTACAAAAACGTCTATTAATTCCGCCCTTAGTAAGCAAGTTTGAGTGTTTGTGATATCACGATTGAGATAATCTCAATCGTGATATCAAAATACCTACACACTTTTTTGGTATCCTGTGAGGTTATTAAGCGTCCAGAAATGTGAAAAAATGGTAGGTCAAATTTTCTCACGAATGCAATACTTTCCTTATTTAAGGATAAGGAAAGTAAGAAATGTGTACATTTATATATTCTCAGGATCTGGTTAGGTACGTCAGTAATCCAGTTTCTAGTATAGTATAGTGTACCTGTACATCTTAATAGTGTGCAACCTGGGGATCGAACCCAGGTCACCATAAACATTTTTTTTTTTTAAAGTATCCATTTATTTATTTTTTATATTAACATCTTCAACAAAAATGAGGGTATGGTAATCAGTATACCCACTTCAAAAGATATAAAAACATGCAAGCCTAGCGCTCTAACTCACCCGGTCACGGTGACTAACTTGCTCTAAGATAATGTATTACTTGTTTGAATGATTTAAAAATAAAAAAAAAAAAAAAAAAAAAGTCAGTATAATTTTTTTTCAAGATATTAAAAACTTTTTTTAAATAGTTGTAAGGTTTATTTAAGAATCAGTTTCTAGGGCGGGCCCGCCATATTGCATCACCGCAAGATGGCCATCAATGTCAGTGTTGAAAAAATTAAGCCGAACAGGTCCGAGCCACAGAATCTCCTTGGTGCTTTCGTTAATATAGCCATCCAGGTTGCACCTACATGAAACGAAAACAAGATTAACAATAAATTTAAAAAATCTGGTGTAAACATCACACGACTTTCCTTATCCCTGAATTTATTATTTATCGTATGGCTTTATTACACATCTCAAAGATATAATATCTAGTAAACTTGATCAGGAATCTGATGCAGTGATTGTCTGATCGCCAATATCCCCTGAAAAGAAGTCGAATTCCGCCACTGGTGACTCAACAGTAACAGATTTGCTAAAAATCAATGCCAAATTCGTAATCAACATCTCAAAGTCATTTGATTTGATATGTCGCAACCCCCATCTAGGGTGAATAATAAAAAAGTTAGTCCAAGCGGGTCCCCCCCACAATACCGGTAAATTGGGGCCGGGTTCCAAAAAGTTAAAGATATCAAAAAAATTATCGGAGTGAACCCCTATTATTTTTTTAATCTGAGAAAATGTTGTTCCTTAACTTTTTTTGTATCTTTAACCAATTCAAAGAAGCGGTGCTTGCGGCCAATATTTACGGCCCTGCGGCCGCAGAATGCGGCCGATTTCAACCAAGAGTTTCATGGTTCGTCTAGTGTATAAAATTAATTACCATACCAAATTTCCTGTTACCTGCGGTAACAGAATTATTAGTCAGAGTTATAATTACCTTACAAAACCCCCGGGAGGGATCGACTCTGGTAAACCCGACGGGTACTGGTAGTAATCATACCCGTCTGGTTTGTCTGGTGTGAAGATCCTACACACGATGTTCTCTGGTTCACCAACAAACCAAGGGTACGTCTGGCTCACAAGGCGGTGACCAAAGCGACCGTTACAACCATCCGTTGTAACGGTTGTCATGTTGGAGCAAACGATGTTTCTGTAGTTTCCGGACATGTTCAACTTGTAGTACTTTCCGGGGGGGTAGTCTTCTGAAGATAGAAAGTTCATTAAGAGCGCGCAATTAGTTCAGTGATTAAGCACTCGCTTGCCATGCGGAAGGTCCCGGGTTCGATCCCTCGTGCCGACAAACATTTGTATCCGGTGCGCTCGTGTTGACCCAGCACCTAATTGGGAAGTATTGCTTCACTTCTCGCTCATCAGGGGGGAGGCACACTACGGGATGGGCAGGCTACAACACAGACTACAAGCGTCTACGGTAGCTCCTGTTTCATGGCTTCGAAATATAAAAGGCTGTGAAACACTCATCTTTAAAAAAATAAAAAAAAGTTTAAATTTAATTTAAAGAGATGTAGTTATTTGTGTTATTATGTCACAATTTTTAGTGGGTAGCATCGACATTACGAGAATTAATGCTAATGCATTAAATTAATGCTATCACATATGTATAATGTTTAAAAATTAAATAAATAATGAAGATGAAAAAGATAAATAGGTACATAAAATGATTAAGCAAAAAAAAAAAAAATACTTAATACATCTCAGCTTACGTAAGCTCAGTATTACATATACATACCTGCAGTACCAGCACTACCTGTACTGACAACCGCAAAAATCGTCAATAGTGCCCAATTAAAAAACATCATAACAACAACAACAAAAAATCAAAGCAAAAAAATATATTTTTTTTCACCAAAAACCGAACACAATATTTCCGATTTCTAATAAATTTATCGGAAGTAAGTACAAACGCATTGGTATAGAAAAAAATTCTCGATCATTCTCAAAATTTTGTTGAAAAAAAAAAAAATCGTTCACGGTTATTTTCCGCTAAATGTAAAATGCTGTTACCTAGGTCTATGACTGTAAAAATCACAGATCTCATATGGAAATGAATTATTACAGATTTCATAAATATGGAATTGATGGGTAGAAATTATTCAGATAATATGTCTTTTCTGCCCTAAACTGCTAGCTATGAGTGTATAAACGATAAAACGATTATTGACTCTCGGCCATACACTATGGGATCATGCGCGGATATAGGGGGGGGCACGGGGGGCACGTGCCCCCCCAGATTTTTTCGGTAAGCGGTGTTTCTCAAATTTCGTTATACCTAATCCCGTAAAAAAAATCTCAATGAGTTAGGGGGGCACGGGCCCCAAAATAATTCCCAATTTATTCTAAGACTAATCCCGTTTAAAAACAAATCTCAATGAGTTAGGGGGGCACGGGCCCCAAAATAATTCCCAATTCTAAGACTAATCCCGTAAAAAAATCTCAATAAGTTAGGGGGGCACGGGACCTAAAATAATTCCCAATTCTAAGACTAATCCCGTTAAAAAAAAATCTCAATAATTTAGGGGGCACGGGCCCCAAAATAATCTCCAATTCTAAGACCAATAAGAAATAACTAAATAATAAAGTTGTCAAATCCACACAGATTGTCCGAGAAACCTGAAATTTTACCTATAGGTCTATTTGGATCAGGGAATATATCTCTAGGGTTCAGCTACATGGGGTAAGGACAAAAAGTGGATGGGTGACACAAAAAAATCATATTTTTCGACCGAAATGACATTTTTTTTCTCAAAATTGGTCGTGACAGCGCCACGGCGGCGGCGTATCAACTCAAAAAGAGAAAGTTTTAAGCAAGGGTTCAAGCTTTCAAGAAATGGATGGGTGACACGAAAAATATTGACAGTTGTGTGTGTGTGTGGGGGGGGGGGGGGGGTAGGTATATTGTGCGATTGTGCCCCCCCAGTACAAGAGGGCTATATCCGCGCATGTATGGGATTAATCTGGAGTTTGTATGTTGGTATCATTTTTCACTGGTTAAAAATATTTCTGATCATCTATTATTTGAATATTTTTTGATTCATCACCATGGTCTTTAATAATGTCATATTTATGATAATATTGATAGTTGATATCCCAGTTGAATTTCACTCGTAATAAATCCCAGCAGATCTTATCATGGCTACATACAGCTATACAAATTTAATTTGTTTTATTTATCTCAAATGTTAATTTTATGTCGCTTTCAACTGCATGGTCGTAATATATCACCACTCAAATTAACCTCACTAAGCCTGGGTGAGACTGAGAAAAGCCAGCATTACGAGGATTCGAATTTGAATGGTCACCGATCCAAGACCTGACCTCGCCGGACGTTGCTTAACTTCAGTGATGGAATGAGAAATGGTGTAGCTGCCATCACATAACTTTATGTTATGTTTGAATATGTATGTATGTATGTAATATGTAGTGCTCAGTGCATCACTGGGTCAGTATAACGGAGTACCTTATGACGATCGTCAGTCTGACAGACCACTAGGTGAATTATTATTACTACTATCATTCAACGATCATTAAATCATTGCATACTTGCATCATCATCATAAAATCCTTTTAGAGCACCATTAGCCTAGTACCGCTGGCTCAAAAAAAGCAAAGTGAATGCAAGTTTTGATGTAGTTTTGATTTTTGGTACCATGTGAAATTGTCCACTTTTTTGGCAGTTTTTGCTTGTAAATTTTTTTGCCGGTAAACCAGAATCTTAGGACTCGAACCTCCGACCTGCCAGTAACGAGTCCACTGCCTCAACTACTGAAAGGGACTTTGACTCTAGGACTATTAATTACTATTCTAAAGCTAGGCTCACATACATGTATTTACCTACGTGACATCCTCTCGCTCCCAAGGATGTCACGTGAACTCCCTTATGACGTGATGTCAGGTGTAAAACTAGTAAGTTCCATCTATCATCAGTTCCTCACGTAGAATTTTATAGGCTCAAAATAAATAAGTTTAAAACAAAGTTCATATCAGGTGGAGAGTGTTTCTGGAATGGACTACTGGTTTCTCTTATATCCAGGTCCGACAATAACATAATAAATCATTGGCGCACCCTTAATATGGTTGGCGTTAGGAAGGGCATTATCTGGTGTTGAATTGTTGAAGAAGTTGAACAATAAGCCCAGCACCTAAATGGGAACTTCTCGTCCATCAGAGGGGAGTCGTACTACGAAATGGGTAAGTTATAACAAAGGCCACAAGTGTCTACAGTAGCTCCTGTTTCATAGCTATGAGTAAAAAATGCTGTGAAACACTAAACTTTAGAAAAGAAAGAAATAAAGAAAAAAAAAAGAAAAAAAAAAAAAAAAAAAAAAAAAAAAAAAAAAACAGGTTAAGTGGTAACAAGCTAGGCCAGTCAACTTCCAATCAGAAGGTTCGGGTTCGACTGCTCGAGTCTTACAGCTGTTTCATCTACCCATATCAGCATCATACTAGTGCTTGTGATGGCTGGTCTGAAATATTTTAATTTAAATGCGATCCAAAACCTGGCTGGTCGTTGCTTAACTTATGGTGCATTCAACGACCCATCGACGTTGGTTCTGCGTACAGATTTTAGTATTACCATAACGAATCATGTATGCAAGGTGCATTCATATTGTCAACCGTCATTTTATGGGCAATGTTACTGAAACCATTAAAACGCTTAGGTATGTCTGATGTGTTCATTTTCAGGACGTTATGTGAGGAGGCCTAGCAGGTTGAAAAAGAGGTTGAGTCTATCAAACACCTCAGCCGGGGTGTGAATAACGCCTATACAAAGATAGAAACATTTAGGGTGTAATTAATAGACAAATTTTATATTACAAGTCCATTGCTAAGCGTCGGTTTTCCCTATCTTACACAGTACGCAATCCGTGACTTAGCGCCACAGAGGTATTACAAAAACGTCTATTAATTCCGCCCTTAGTATTACAGTGGAACCTGGATATAATGGACTCGGATATAATAGAAAACTCTTTATAATAGAGAAAATCTCAGGTCCCTGCGTCACCTGTTTATGTGTAATAGAGAACTGGCTATATTGGAAACCTCTTTATAATAGTCTTTTTGCGATAAGTAGTCACTCGCCGTTACCGAGTGAGTTAGCGCGCTAGGCATTGCACGTACGGTGACCTGAGTTCGATAAGAATTTTTCTGCTCTGTACTTGGGTGTTTGGGGTCTACTCATACTTCGTGAGGAAAAATGAGTAGCTGCTTTAATGTTAGCAGCGACTAGTGGCGGAATTATGGTGAAAATAAGATATTGGGATATTAAAAATACGGAAAAGTTTGTATAATTCTGCGCTATCCACTAATTTGTGATATAATTACACAAAGAAACACATTTATTCATTATTTATTTTATTTTACTGTCTTTTTGCTCTGTACCTTGGGTTCTATTATAAACAGGCTCGACTGTACGCTATTTCTACATACAGACCTGCTTGTTTCTATGTATAGCCACAGTTTGACAGTTCCTCATTTGTATTTCAACCAGGAATGGGTCATAAAAAATATTTAAATAGAGACGGTTGACGGTTATTTTGTAAGATATTAAATACCTGTATTGATAACCATGAAGACACTTTGGTAAAAATACATTGTCATTCAGTAATGGCCAGTGAACTATCGTAAATGGTTCGAGAGACAGGTAGTACATTTTCTCAGGTGTATCCGTTGACGAAAGAAATGTACGCCGTTGGATTATTAAATTTAATAACTATCTTATAGCCAGCGTCAATGGCACGTTGAATACACCTGATTGAAATCCGTGGGACACCTTATGTTCAAATCGTGGAACCTATATATTTGTTTCCAAAGTACGTGGGACATCTATATATGTTTTCAAAATCCGTGGGACACCTATATATGTTTCCAAAATCCATGGGACACCTATATATGTTTCCAGATTCCGTAAGACACCTATATTCCCATATATTCTTTTTCTCAATGTCTCAATCGAGAAGAAATAGTGAGATATTTCAAAATGATTACAGACAATATCAGAAGCTCATGGAGTCATTGGGTCGGAATCAAGTTCTCTTGAGTCAATCTCTAGTGTCTAGTGTTTCTGTGAAATTGCCTCCTGTAGGTACTTTTATGCAAGGCCCTATTTAGGGGGGGGGGGTGGTCAGAGGTATCCGGAAAATAAGTTATCAAATTTGCGTCAATCACTTTCGTGATATCACAACTACTCAAACTCGCTTTACTAAATCTACGCTGAAACCGGGACTTGAACCACCGACCTCCAGGTTATAAGTCCGCCGCCTTATCGATCAAGCTACTGAGGTCCGTGTGTCGTGAAAATAATCGATCAGTCAAGCAATTAGTGGAGCAATTAGTGCTTTTCGAAGATGATAATTTTTTTATTAATGGTGATTTGGTTTGATCATGTCGAACTGGCTATCTCTAGCATTTCAACCCAGTAGTCCATGAAGTCCATGGATGATTAAGATCGCTGTTACCTCAGCTACTAGGATACCTAAAGTTATAAATTTAATGTACTTTACTGTAACGTAAGTATAACTTTAGGCATATATCATAATATATACGTACATATATTATACTCTGTAATCTGTAATACACAATCCATATTAGTAAAGTACTGCTTCTTATAATGTATGTCTATTAGTATATTATGTACTTATACATATATGTAGGTATACAGTTTCTTCTACCGAGACTGTTTCCTCAATCATAAAAGGAATTGTTTTTTAAGGAAATAGATATCTATCACATTGCACGGGTAATAAACGCTCGCTTAGTGAACTGGACAGTCGCTACTCACCGGTTAGAGTACAACCGGTGGCGGATAAGCGGACTAGAACTCATCGGTTACGTCACTGAAGCCTTTTATGACAGTATTATACCCCCAGTTGCTTGCTCGTTAATGGAAGAATTTAATCTAGAACTTAACGGACAACTTTTCAGAATTTTTGTTGATCGAAATTGTGAATGAATGATGATAATTTTTTTACTTAAATATACATTTAAAAAGTTAATGAGTATTTGATTTAATGATTTATTAGGGACAATTTATTAAGGGAAATGAAACTAGAGGGTATTGTGACGTACGAGATTTTAATATGAATTCACAGTAGCTCATTATAGGTCGCAGTGTTGATTGTATGGATTCTCCACTAAAACCCTACGACAAAGGGATAAATAAACAAAAAACTCACGATGATGGAATAAGAGTAAGAGTCCAGATCTAACACCAATAAAGCTTATTTTTGTAAAACACGATCAACGAATCAAACTATAACTCACCTAACTAGACAGTTACCCCCTGTATATCACTGCTCATCCAGTGTCTTGTTTCCCCCTGTATATCATTGCTCATACAGTGTCCTGTGACCCCCAGTATATCATTGTTCATCCATTGTCCTGTTACCCCCTGTATATCATTGCTCATACAGTGTCCTGTTACCCCCTGTATATATTATCATTGCTCATACAGTGTCCTGTTACCCCCTGTATATCATTGTTCATCCAGAGTTCTGTTTCCCCCTGTATATCATTGCTCATACAGTGTCCTGTTACCCCCTGTATATATTATCATTGCTCATACAGTGTCCTGTTACCCCCTGTATATATTATCATTGCTCATACAGTGTCCTGTTACCCCCTGTATATCATTGTTCATCCAGAGTTCTGTTTCCCCCTGTATATCATTGCTCATACATTATCCTGTTACCCCCTGTATATCATTGTTCATCCAGTGTCTGGTGGTTGCCTCCAGATAGTGACGATCTCCTGTCTGGCGGTCAGGTCGTCCTGACCAATTCACAAGCACAGCCTCGAACTTGTTACTATAAATGGAAATAAAGAAATGGAAGTACATAAAACAGAAAATGACCATAAATATGGACGAAGATAAGTCGAAGTGAATTCATAAATTAGATTTTCAAATAAATAACAAATCCAATCATTGATGGCTGCGATAATGTCGTAAAAGGCGTGATGTCTCATAAAGTACGACGGCCTAATATGGGCCGGCCCGACAGACTGGTGGCTGAAACGATGACAACTGGTTGGGCCGATGAGGATGGATTCATCGTTGTAGAGCAGTGGTTCCCAACCTTTTTTTAGACCAATGCCCCTTTTTAAACTCAAATTTAGCCATTATCCCCCCCTAAAAAAAGTAAAGCATAGAAATAGCTATAGATAGGGTAAAAACAAGTACATATTGAAATTATGTACCCCAAAAGTGTATTTTACCCCTCGGGGGGTAAATACCCCCAGGTTGGGAACCAATGTTGTAGAGGGACGACTGCACGATTTGATTTACGGTCAGTACGGTCACAGTGGTTCGAGGAAATGTCGGAGTATTCAGACAAAATTACCGACCTTAGTAGCTCGACCTGCTGGATCGGTAGGGCGACAGTCTCGTAACCTGGAGGTCGTAGGTTCGAGTCCTTTAGAGTATGAAAAAAATATACAGTAAGGTGAGTTAGAGTAAGTGTGATTAACATAATTATAATACAAAATTTAAAACAGTTACAATACTTAATGTATGTGTGATTGAGTGTCCAAAAGCACTGCTTATCAATTTCTGGGACATCTGGATCCGGTCCACTTGTACTTTGTGAGGAAAAATTAGTGGTCATTTGTATGCCCAACAACCAATGGTAGATAGTGGAATTAAATGACTAAAAAATTAAAATAAAGTAATTTATAAAAGTCGTAGAGACTCTTAGTAATGCTGTGCTACCCACAACGAGTGTAAAGAATGTCTGGCTCCACCACTAATAACAAATTCATATTTGAGGATATCTTAGCAACTTTCACCTTATATTGTACTGCTCGATGTTCAATTAGGATTAATGAGTACCATTATTCCTGCAGAAAGCCCAAAACGTAATTCTGTGGTCAAATCATTAATGGGAGGATAACTTGTCATATCCCGGCTGGTTTTCGAACCCGCAACCTCTGGATTACCAGTCAAACGCCTTGACCACTGAGCTACCGGGACAGACACTGAGCTAAAATTTGAAAAAAAAACCTTGATTTCACCAAGTATTGAACAAGTTACCTCCAGTATACCAACCCAATATCAAACCTAAGTATACCTTCGAAATGCATCTTTCGGCTCGATTGAACAACTGTCTGACATCCTGAAAGTACCTATCTAGGAAGTAAAAACCTCATGTCTGATACAATCAATACAATGACGCGGAAATAAAACTTGAAGTAAACAACTAAACGTTATTAAATAACGAAAGAGTAAATGACTAAGCAGTAGATACCTATTCCCATGAAAATAAAAACCAATTCTAAGCTACCAATTAATTTTTAAAAATAACTCATCAAACTAAAACTAAGTAGTTATAAATAACCAAACACTTACAGATTAAATAATAATAATTACAGAAACTGGTATGGTCTTATATGGTGACATTGGTGAAATGCAATTACCTATTGAAGTTAATTAACTTATCTAAGATGAGTAATCCTTAAAAATAAAATATCTATTACTATTCATGTACTATTCATATAATAAAAGACAACTTTAAGAATACCATGTAGACCAATTATAAAATATACTCATACTCATTACCTATACCTACTACCTTCTCAATTAAAAAATGCTTAAGGAATCAACAAGTACAAAAAATCAACGAAATGTATGTACATAATATGTTATCATATTGCTACCACAGTGGTACCGCAGCAAATGATAAGGAAGGAAAGTAAATAAAAAATACAAACAATTAATTATACAATAAAAACCTGTACCTACCTATACTTCGCTATAAAAAAATACATTTAAAGAAAGAAAAAAAAAGTACATACATATAAAAATAATAATGGTAAGTATATAAACATAATAATGTATGTATGGGGTTGACATCCGGAAACACGGATACATCGGTAGATCTGATGAACAAATGTTAAACTGTCAAATTGTGCCCAAATATAGCAACCCGACCTCGTGAGGACATTTAAACAGAGAATTTCCTGTGTGGATGACTTTTTAAGTACCTGTTTGTGACTTCTGGTCACTGCTTCGGCATACTTCCTGGACAACTTTAATTTCAGGTATCCACATTTGGGGCCGACTGAGAGTATCCCGAAGATGGTCAAAAAAATCTTCTGGAATTCTCCTTGTAGGATTTGTTTTGCTTTTTCCTCTATGTCAAGTTCTTTCAATCTCTGGATGAGATTATTCACTTTTAACTTTCAATCAACCCTCATTTCTTTTATTCTCTTGTTTTTCTCTCATTTAGGTATAAGTAGTGCTTTATTTAGACTGTCAGAGAAAGAGAGTTAGTCCCATTATAGCACTATACCAACATGTACCTAGTACGTACATACTTCTATTTCTTTTAGTCTTGATTTTCTCTTTCTGTAGAATTTGCGAGAGTTATGGTGTAGAATTTGCAAGTTACTCTCAAGGTGTAGAATTTTGAGTTACTCACATGGTGTAGAATTCGCGAGAGTTATTCTTAAGGTGTAGTATTCGCGAGAGCGACCTAGGTGTAAAATTCGGGAGTTATTCACAAGGTGTAGAATTCGTGAGAAACATCCTCAAGGTGTAGAATTCATAAGGTTCACTCAGATAAAACGTGTAGAATTCGCGAGAGCATCTTCAAGGACATTGAAGCGCAATTTATCGCGTCGCGTCCTATAAATCAGAGGCTCTTCTTCTATTAAATTTATAGTCAGCCTGGCTAGAGTATCGACAGGCCATTCCAATAGGTGAAGGCAGGTGATTGGAATTTATGATTTTCTTTATGACTCAGGAGTGTCCTTTATGACGCCAGCCTCCGTGGCGTAATGGTTGACTACTGCCCGTAGTCCAGAGATCCCGAGTTCGATCCCCGGTTGGAGCAGACTTTTCGAAGAAAATTCTGTTCCCTCCAACCACGCGAGGCTGGCATTTCCGGCCCTAAGCAGGCTGGGTGAGGTTAATGTGTATAGCTGGTACGATTCCCAGCGAATGGAGGGTAACACCCCCGTCCAGATCAGGACGTTAAAACCAAATAGAATCGTTGGCGTTAGGAAGGGCATCCAGCCATAAAAAACGTGCTCCACCCTACCAACCTCAACCATGAGGTTGAACAATGCCGACCCCAAAAGCAACATAGGCTAATATGGGATAAAGGCAAGGGAGATGTATAGTTGTATAGTGTCCAACTCTTTTTCATGCATTAGCGGTAGTTAAGCCGTTAAGGCGCTGGTCTGGTTAAGGCGTTAGTCCGATAAAATCCAAGTAGTGTGAGGATCCGTTGATTCCTATCCCACCCAATGCATGATTTTGACCTCACTTTCACAGGTAGGTATATTTGAGACTTTGACCGCGGCATTTGTCACACCAAATACTGAGACCCTAGTATTGTCCTCTAGCAGGATAAAAAAAGTATTACTATGATCTAATCTAGAGACACCTATGTTAATGTTATAGGTGCGTTTAAGAATTGTCACAATTATCAATTGATTTTATTTCAACACTTGATTTTAGTCATTTGTAAACTTCCACTATTTTAGTTTCAAAACAAATTTTAACCAATGGTTAGTTTACATCGAAAAACATTAATCAAAAGGTAATAGTAACCAAGATCATTAAACAATTGATTTGTGCTAGTCAGATATTTATCACCCTGATTAATGTGATTCATACACACACGCAAGTCCATGCCTGTTTCTACTATAATAGTACTACTCTCCTGGTAGTCATGTTCTTCAGTCTGGTTGTTTCAATGTTTACCCGAGAGTTCTTGTATTGGATTTGTTGGGAAAAAGTTCAGTTAAGAGTTTTCGGTCGTGCTTAACGGATCCACGTCGCTTCTTTCGAACTTTTTAACAAAAAATATTGAAAAAAATTGTTTACAATACTAAAAATAATAACAAAATTTCATTGGTTTAATTTTAAAGTACTTTTCTTTAATTAAGTAATTAAATTGCTTTAATTAATTTCTTACTCTAACTTTGTACTTTTGTATCTTTCCTTAACTTTGATAAAAAAAATTATATTTTCGCTCTTTCGTTTTAACAAACAAGTGGTAAATTTCTCTCTTATCATAATTTTTCACTTAAAAAATAATTAAAATAACATTTTAATAAAACTGGTGATTTTAAGTATCATTTAATATTAATCTCGATTCATCTATTGTCTAGAAAAGAAAATAAATCACGTGTCCTGTTTAACCCAGATCTTTTTTAGTTCTGCATTTTTACAAGTGAAAATTAAAATCAGCAAGTAAATTTATTGGCTAATATCTGTTTTGCCAGGACCAAACCAACTTAACCCAATTTCATCGGTAAGTCTGAAATTTGTTTTACTTTCCTTTCTGATTTTTTTAGTCCAATTTTTTTGAGTTTTAATGTGAAATTCGGTTATTGCTAAAATTCTGCTTGCTCGGGACTCAAACCACCGACCTCCAGGTTACGTGTCCGTTGCCATAACGATCAAGCTTCTGAGATCGTGGTATTCAAGAAGTATGAAATTTTTACAAACTGTGCTGAAAAATCCCCAAAATATCCATTAGAGGCATATTATAACCAAAATGCTCTAAAGCTCTGGAAAGGTACATTTTAAATATTTTATCACATTATAAACCATCTGTTATGTTCTGGCATTCAAGATTTGAAGAGTAGAAAAAATACCCAAGGGCCTCAGACTTTAAAATCCCATAAAAAATAAAACATATATCCAATAAACATAATGCTCTGAAAAAAATAAATATTTTATCACATGATTGCCAGCTGTTATTTGCTGGTACAAAGGAATTCATATAATTTCGTTGTCATTTTGAGACGTACAAAAGGCATTTGACAAAGGAAGAAAAGACCCCTCATTTATTTTTTGAAGGAGAATGGACCACTTGTCTTTGATTCTTTTTATTAGGAAGGTATTTCTATTTTATTTTAACTTATCATACAGGACGTATTCTCTACTCCTCCTTGCCTTTTGAGGGAAGATCCTTGTTATTTTTCTTGTGACGTTTAGCGAAATTGTTGGTTGGATCTTCATGGAGCTGGATCATATTTTTATCCCTATCAACCATCTTTCTTTCTCGCCACCCAGTTACGGTGTTACCTACCTCAACTAAATTGTTATCAAGTTTGTGTTGATCATGTTAACGGTTGCTATGCTTTCGTGGCTACAAAATAAAAGGGGCTATAAAAACTCATTTTAATACATATTAATAATAAATGTTTCTTTTTTCACTGTTATAACAATTTCGACATCATTACAATCAACATTTGCTTTTCACTTATTAACGCACACTTGCATATAAATTGGATATTAGTTAGGGTTTTTGCTCCACTATAGGAATACCTAGTCAATAATAGTAATACTCTTAAGTGGAAGGTAACCTGGCGAGGTTAATGCTCAAATAATTTTCTACTACCTAACACTCAGAGTCTCATTATTATGTGGTCACAAATTCAAATTAATGAGGAAAAATTCATGCACTGGCTGGGGTTCGAACCAACGGATCCCTACGCTACCTGGATTACCAGACTAGCGCGTTAACCACTTGACTACCAGTGCACTACATTAATATAAATTAGAAATTATTGAGCTTAGTTAAGGTCTTCCCTTGACTATAAGAACAGTCAAAACATTAATGCTTTGTATTGTACTATCACACTTACTAACATAATTTACCATGGAAGTTCAATGTGCCTTACCTTGAGTTGGGTCTATTTCTGTAAAATAAGTATACATATTTGGGTTTTTTAGGTTGCTATATTTCAGGTGGTTAATGGTCCCAGGTACAAATCACGTCGCGTCGGGTACTATTCAAAGGGACTCTAAAAGAAAGGACCGGTTCTATCCTATTAAAGGTGCTAAAAGAGTAGACCATAAAACCAAAAGGTTTGAGGGTTTATTTTTATTTCTTTATTGTGCTTAAGTAACTGTATTGACCTAACTAGGTAGAAAACAAAAGATGAAACAGGATCAAAAAAATTTCGAGTACCAAAAAAAAAAAAAGTACGAACTTGGGCACCTAGCTCGGTATTATAATCGGTTTCTTTGTGTTACAATATTAAAATTTTAGGACGAAAAAATATTATGACCCTGAATTATATAATAATAACACTCTTTAGTGGAAGGTAATCACCAGGCGAGGTTAATGCTCAAAGCATTTTCTACCACCTAACCATTTGAGTCTTATTATGTGGTCACAAACTTAAAATAATGAGGTAAATTCATGCACTGGGTGGGATTCGAACCAACGAATCCCTACGCTGAAGATACTTCTCTCACATTAAAACATTATTTAATACAACATACGATTCGCCTTAGACTTGTTTTTTGCCGTTCATGGGTCTCGAACTACCGACCTCTAGGTTACGAGTCCACCGCATTATCTATTGAGCTTCTGAATTCATCCAAGTACGGGAGGCAATTTTAGAACTTGTGAAACACTAGAGATTGACTCAACAGGACTTGATTCCATCCCAAAACTAGATTTAAGTCACCGAAATTGATTTCATCGACTTGGTTCCATTAGTTCTGGCTTATTTGACCGCCTAGCCGGCCGGAACAATTGATTGCTTTGGACGGAGACCCAAGATATCGATTCATTATGCCATGCGACTGTTGGTTACTATTTAAATAGATTTATTGTAAAACTTTAGAGTTGTGTCGTAGAATGATGGTGGTTTTTTTAGAAAAACTTTTTTTCTAGAACTGGGGCTTGATAATTACAGAATGCTTAAGACGAAGTTTAGACAGCATAAGGATATCTTATCAAATAATACTCTTAGTGGAACCTTCCATGTTAATGCTCAAAGCATTTTCTACCATCTAACCCTCAGAGTCTTATTATTATGTGGTCACGAACTCAAATTAATGAAGAAAAATTCATGCATTGGGTGGGATTCGAACCAACGGATCCCCATGTTACCTGGATTACCAGACTAGCGCGTTAACCACTTGACTACCAGTGCTCTTATTTGTTTTAATCACTCAATGATGTCATAATATTATTACTAATAATCTCGGACTTATCCAAGCACAATTACTCAATCTCGCCTGTCTACAATTTATAATGCTTGGTAACTTGGCTCAAGAACCATCTCCAGCTCCTTAGGTTACGAGTCTACTGCCTGAACGATCGATCTACTGAATTCGGTGTAAGTTTAGACACAGAATACGAAATAAAGTCAGACAGTAAACACATTAAAATCTAAAAGGGGACCCATTCTGTCATCTGACCTTTTTTTTCTTTCGAAACTGCGGTGGTAGAGAAAGCTCTTTGTTTTTGGGAAAGCGGCTGTCTCCAACAAAACTGTCATCTCTCAGCGAGCGTACTTCAGCAGTGTGTTCTTGTCTGGAATATACCTAGGGTGCCCTAACTAATAATAGATAGTGTGACCTGACTATTAATAGATAGTGACCTTATCAAGTCACAGGTCATGTAGGCCTCTTAGTCGGAAATGTCTGTATGGAGGTTTGAAGACTCCTCGTCTCCTAGGTGACTATCTGACTATGCTCAGCTCGCATACCTGTGTCCACTCTATCTGCTGAAAAAAATCAAAGTTTAAGGGCCAAATTAATAGACAATTTTTTTAATCACAAGTCATTGCTAAGCGTCGGTTTTCCCTATCTTACACAGTACCCATCGTGACTTAGCGCCATAGAGGTACCTATTACAAAAACATCTATTAATTCCGCCCTAATAGACGTTTTTGTAATACCTCTGTAGCGCTAAGTCTCGATTTGTGTACTGTCTTAGATGGGGAAAACCAGTACTAAGTCATTACCTAAGATAAGAACTCGATTTTGTCTATTAATTTCACCCTATAAGTACTAGTTGTTGTCCCGTGCTTCGCCACGGGATGCACTTTTCATATCAATAATTGTCTGTATTGGATTTTGGTATTTACATCATCCCCATATAATTATTATTATTTACCTATCTCGGTATTTCTTACTAGAGTGGAGTTTTAATACATTGTGAGTTTCCAGGGACTGGAGGTTAACCTCGCCTTTAATCATCTCGATCTCGAAAGAATCTCATGTCGACAAGTTTCCTCCTCAGCGGATCAGTATCTTCTTTCTGTGGCTACAAGTTCTGGCCCGAAAAGATGCACGGCAATGCCTCATTGTGTTGTGTAGGGTTAGGAAAAATGAGGGCAGAATTAATTTGTAATACCTCTGTGGCGCTAAGTCTCGGATTGCGTACTATTTAAGATAGGGAAAACCGATGCTTAAACAATGTTTTTTTGTCGATTTTTGTCTATTAATTTCGCCCAAATATAAGGGCCATGCCTTGAGTCGTAACTCGGGTGCATCCATCTTCTCCACAGTCTCTATTGCTATTACGATACTATTCGAGTATTCCTCCAAGATACTATAGTATTCCTCCGATATAATATACTCTAATTTACGGGGGAACTCTAATTACATGGCTCATTACACCTCCTGAGAAAGGTTGGATCACTGTACTCTTGTGACGTAATCATTGCTAGTTTGTGTCACTGGGTTATGCCATGGGTTACCAATGAATGAAAATACTGAGGAAGTACTTTTATCCGTTGTCAAATACAGTACTGAATCTCTGATATTCAATACTATGCTGAATTCTAATCTCATCAAAATAATTGAATTGATATTGCCTGGTACTTTACCTTACTATTTCGGTTAGTGGATCGTTATCTTTTCAAGTAAGCTGGTTTTGTTTTTTAGATCTTTACTTCTATTTTTGTTGTTTTGATAGTCACGAGGAAATTATTTACATAATTTTTTTAGGGAGTTTGAAAAGGTGGTGTGGGGAAGAGCAATGATCGTTTTGTTTTAACAATTAATATCCTATGTATCTTATTGTAAATAAAACTTGATTAAATTTGTTTAGTAATAAATCTTTGAAGTAATAATATCTATGATAATAATAAATAATTTACTAAACTTCGTGCTTCTTGTCAGCATATTTCAGGACCAGCATAATAAGTCGATCTTCATCACTTATCTTTTTCAAACCATGACTTAGCGAGTGCCACAGAGGTATTTGATCTTCACCAGATTGCACAGAGGCACTGTGCTCTTCAAGAGCGGGAAAATTTAAAATTTTCAAAAAATTGCAACCTGGCGATTTCGCGAATTTATCTCGATTGTGATTGATTACCGCGAACTCAAAATAATTCATTTAATAGCTACTGTGTCAAGTAAAAGTTGATTCCTTAATTTCCTTATGAGTCTTTTGTGATTAGGTCTTATTTTAACGAGTGAAAATTATTGTGTGAGATTGTGAAATTTCTAAAAAAGAACTTATTTCACTTGAAGAAAAGAGTCTAGTACTTGTAGTACTATCTCTACACTTTAAAATGGGTGAGTCCAATTGCAAACGCCACAAGATTATAAAATTATTCAGAACTAAGTAGTTGAATTAAATCAAATCTAGAAACATAAAGCCCAGGGGCCCAGAGGGCGGTTATAAAGACACAAATTCTGAAGCTTTGGTTTGAGTGTTACAAAGAAACACAACCTATGAAGTATACGTACACTTTTTAAAAAAAATTGGGGAACACAGGACTCTCACTAGTGCCTTGAACTCAAAAGTCTAGTGGAAAGTGAAGCCAGGATCCCACTGAGTGCAACATTTTGTTGCGCAACGTTTCATGTTCCCCTGTTTCGCAACGCTTTGAAACACATTTAAAAATCGAAGTAAATTTGCACTCAGTGAGATCCTAGCGTCCGTTTTTTACCAGGACTTAAGTTACCATTAATAGTCTCTGGATTAAAATCATGTTTGTATAGCCCAACACCAGCATTATGCTGAACGGGCTATAATAACTTTCTTATTTTTCATTTCATTTGTAAATATTTATGTATGTATTATATTGTTACCTCAAATTGTATTTTGAATTAATAGGTAAAGAAAGAAAGTACTTATTAAAAAAAATATCTTCCTATAGGCACCCTCTATGTACCTCTGGAGAGAATTACACCACTAGGCTACCTAGTGAGTAGTGTGTCTTGTTTGCTATTAGTCATAGTAAAAACTGAATTCATTCTTATCATATCACAATGCCTCAAGAAAGGAAAACTCATTCTTTAGAGTCAGCATACGTACGTAATCAGTAATTCCTAATCTGCTAATAGAACAAGTGATTAGAGCACAATATGACACCAAGATTACCGTGGTACCTGTCTAAAGAGATTAACAAAATCCACGAATTTACTGCATGCAGATAGGAGTCCTCGAATAATAATAATAACCTATTGTAAGAAGAAAATTACAATGTAGATATTTCACATTAAGAACGTATGAGTATTAAACGAACTCGGTTGCTCCATCGATAAAGCGGGGACTTGTAATCGGAAGTCCGTGGTTCTTATCGTTAGTTTATCATAGAGTTAGGGCAAAATTAATAGATAGAATCGTTACCTAACTCAAGTCATTGCTTAGCATCGCTTTTCCCCATCTTAACAGTACGCAATCCGAGACTTAGCGACACAGAGATATTACAAAAACGTCGATCAATTCCGCCCTTAGTAAAGCGAGTTCAAGTAGTTGTGATACCACATCTTGATTGACACAAATATCCATATCTTTTTTATGTGTAGGTATTTAGAATCTTCCAACATATCAGTACTTCTAATTTGCAGGAACTAAGTACAGGTAGAATATTTATCAGTGACTTTCTCTAATTAGGTATTTCTCTGTGACAACTAGGCTAGGTGTTTGTAATAAAGAAATTATCTGCTTCAAATTCCAATGATTATCACGATATAGGTACGTATGTATGTTTATGTACACTTAGGGCGAAATTAATAGACAAATTCTTTATCACAAGTCATTGCTAAACGTCGATTTTCCCTATCTTACATGTTACACAATCCCTGACTTAGCGCCACAGAGGTATTACAAAAACGTCTATTAATTCCGTCCTTATTTTACTTTTTACTCAAACATGACCGAGTGTCGAATCCCAACCTTCTGATACGGAGTCCGCTCTACCAAACTACCGAGCTATTCATACCACCCCTCTGCCTAAGCGAGCCAGGTGCTAAGGAAAAAGATTGTTTAAATAAAAACACCTTATTTTCTATTTAGTGGATTTAACATCTTCTTACAGGTATTTTACTACAATATTATATTAATTAATGCCTCCCCTTCAAAATTATTTCCCAAATTATTGTAACGAGAGTGTTACAGGTCTAAAAGCATTGTTTTATAGGTCAAGAAAGAGATTTAAAAAATAATGGATTGCAAAGAAAATCATAGATAACAAAAGATTTATACACAATTACATACGTATTATACTTAGTTCATAGTGATGCTTATAGAGCTTGGTTTTTCTTCTTCTATTAATCCCACGATAGTAAATTATGTCGACATACCCAATACCTACTCATAGATGTTCAATGTTCATCATAATCACATCATAATCGTTTGCCAACTTAACAGTAATATTAACAGTCAAGTGTCCATTGTGGTCAGTGGTCACGCTCACTCAGTGCCTCTTCCCACTGACCTAAGTCTAGGATTGGCATTCAATAAATCCTCATTATCATGATCACTCATACATAGATACGCGAAATCCACTGTCAGACTGATTGACAGATCCCATATCTGGAACATGCATTCGTGGTCGAGTTAAGGTGATAGTCAGTGCACTGGTAGTCAAGTGGTTAACGCGCTAGTCTGGTAATCCAGGTAGCGTAGGGATCCGTTGGTTCGAATCCCACCCAGTGCATGATTTTTTCCTCACCAATTTGAGTTTGTGACCACATAATAATAAGACTCTGAGGGTTAGGTGGTAGAAAATGCTTAAGCATTAACCTCGCCTGGACCTTCCACTAAAGAGTGTTATTATTACTATTATAGTCTGGTTGTCCAGGGAGCGTAGGGATCCGTTGGTTAGAATCCCACATAATGAAATTTTGACTACATAATAATAGCATTAAAGAAACTGATGGGATAAACTAATAAAGGGACTAATCCCAATGAGAGTATAAATAAGAACTTTTATTATTCTTCTCTGTGCTCCACCCTACCAACCTCAACCATAAGGTTGAACAATGCCGACCAAAATGGCAACATTAGCTAATATGGGTTAAAGGCAAGGGAGATCATATATTTATTATTCTTCTCAAGAATTTTTCTTTTTCCATTATTTTACCATCGTTCTTGTTTATCATATATGTAGCTGTTTTGGTTTCTATTATTTCTCCCAGCACTGATAGCAAACGTCAGAACGAACTGTTATTATTCCACATATCTGCTCTCTCTGATAGCAAAAAAATGGACATGTCAAAAATATGATGTCATATTTCACTTGCTTGGTATTCTCTACAATGTGTTTCATTGTTTTCTCGACTTAATGTGCATTCTCGTTATGCTTTTTATCATAAGTTTTTTTTATGGTCTAGTTTCTTTATGGTGCCACATGGATACAGTTCGTCCTGTGTGAGGAGATTGTGTTTGCATGTTTATGGTTGAAGAGGTTGCAAGACACACTGACCTAGAAATAGGATGTGAGGCGCTGATATGTTGCACTTCTGAGAACTGGTGCTCTCCTCTAATGAAATCTATGCACGTGTTGAAATATGAAAAGAAAAAAAAATCGTAGAAAATAAGATTAAAAAAAAGTTGAACTAATAAATGATGTGTCAAACAGTTTAAATAAATGGTTCATTTTTATTTTTGTAGGGTCATTAAATTCCTGGCTCTTTCAGTTGAACTTCTAATATGTTGAGTCTGAGGTTATCCTTAGCTACAATCTTGAATCGCCATGGCAAGCACTCCTTTATAGACGCAAATTTTTCCACTGTCTATGTTTCTGCAAGAGGCCACCCTTGAGAATTTATTTTACTTTATTTTAAAAGTACTTTATTGATTTGTGCTCTAACGTGGTAGTCTGGCTGGTCAGGCATACTGCGAAATTGCGTTGTGTATTATTGGATGAAATCGAGATCACAAGTTACGTTCGGGACTTACGGTTTCCCAATTAAACGCAAATCTAGAATCAAGTATGTAGGCATAACAAAAATGTCCATTATTTTCGTCATTGAGTGAGTAAAAGGATTTTGTTATCAGATGTGTGCGTGTGTGTATCCGCCCTAAGAATTCATAACCACCACGATTCAATCAAACGTCAGATCCGCCTGAAAAGCGCTCGTCTATTGAGCAGCCCACATGCATAATTAAATACAAGAATTCCTTCTCATCTCTGTATATTATGTACTAATTTATATGTACTCCTAGTTAATATATATGTAATGTATGTATGTACTCGGCAGATGTGTCAATAATTATTGCGGGACTAGAGGTGAGGAATTCAAGGTGCTCCGGAGATGCTGGGTCGGTGAGATTGGCAGAAATACTAAGATAACTCGTTACCTACCTATGATTTGAGTTATTTCAAAGCAATGGTTTTTTTTCAATATCTCTATAACATCGGAGGATTATCAAGACGCGTTTGGATTTCTGGCTTTCAAACGTCTCTAATCCTTTCGCCCTCAAATAGTTCTGAATATCCATTCCATCAACTAACTTAGCTCTATTTTAATCAGTCTAAAAAGAAGAAAAAATTACATGACTCTTTTCAGTTTGGTGAGGTTAACATGAGTGCTTGTAGCTTGTTTGAGACGTAGTCGCTGTAGCCAGAGTCGATAGCCTGTTGAATGCACCGGTTCTTGTTGGATCACCGAAGTTCAGCAACGTTCAGCGAAGTGAAGACCTCGTGATGCTGGCAACCCAGGTTGGGTGAGGTTAATGTGGGTAGCGGGGTTGAGAGTTTCTTGCGAATGGAAGGTAACACCGCCGCGCCGTCGTGACATTGATGACTATGCAGTTGAAAGCAACGTTAAAAAAAGAGAGATAAAAAAGTACTCTGTATTGGAGGACGTAATATTGTTAATAGATAATAATCACTATAAATTAGTGACAGTAAAAACAGAAAAGTACCCGAAGTGATATTGATTCAGTTCCGGGGCAAAATAAAGCATGATATATAAACATGGGATTTTTTTTAGAGGGTAAAAAACCCTTTCACAGGCTCTAAAACAAAATACGCCATGTGTTTGACCAAGCAATTTTTTCCAAAAAAAAGCAGAAAAGTTTCTTGGTTGCTCCCATTATGCTTCAAAAAGCATAATGTTAGTCCCTGTCTCGAGCCGACACGCGCCAGTCTGAATAAAGCACTACTATACTACTAAAAGTAACCTTTGTAATTTGAAAAATCGATTCCACTGTCGAGAATCGAACGCCTCACATCCTACGCTCTGCAAGCCACCTGTTCAACCGCACTTCACAAATTAAGAAACAAAGTGGAGATATGAAAACAAATTGATTGCCATGGCAACCTCAGCGTGGTCAACCAGTTTACCTTGGCCATAATAATTAAAAGTGAGGAGATTACTGAGGTGATAAATTCTTTCAGTAGTAAAGACATGCCTTGATTGATTGAAGTGATAATTAATACAAGACCTTATAACCATTCTTATTATTATTATTACTGTTATCATTATTGGGACCTAAATATAGGATACCTTGATGAAAGACGTTCTTGATTTCAAGTTCTTTGTTGAAATTATCAGGTTGCTTAAATGAAACTGTAAGGTACCTTTACAGTATTTACATGGTTACACAACCTACAATAATGGACAACTCCATCAACTTTAAACCTGCAGGTCGATAGTTTGAGCCCGGAACATGGCCAATTTCAGTAGGGTCTGGTAATTGAGAGCTCGCAGGTTTAAAACCCAGCCGGGAAATGACATCAAGTTATTTTGCCATTTAGGATTTTGACCTCATAATAATATGTCTGGGTATACTGCTGGTATAGTGTGACTTTGACTTATTAGTCCTAATCGGGCCGTATTAGGTACGTAATGAGGTGATATTATCATTGTAGGACCTGGGCCGTGCATGCACTGGCCAATAATCTGGCCCCCTAATTTTTCCCCTTTATAATTTCTCTTGGTCGGGCCCAGGGAATTTGGCCTTGGTTGCCTCAGTGGTGCTGCGTACAACCGTGTGAACCGTGATAATCGAAATAGACGATATTGTTACACTCAAGATGTGTAACCTTACACTTGAGGTAAGTGTAGAGATCAGCACACGCAAATGTTAGCACGAATATAAATTGAATTTGAAGAAATAACATAACTACGGATTCATGCTCTATCAACCGTCATAATATTCTTAGAAATCTACCTTGAAAACCTAGAATTTAGATAGTAAAAAACAATGCTCATGTTTTAGTACATGGATGACTCTACAATACACTCTTGTAGGTAATTATTATTTTTTGCTCTTGTTACCTATGTGTATACAGGGTGTCCCACCAAACTTGGACACCTCAAATTACTCGGCCCCTGAAAGAGTTTTTGAAAAATAAAAAATCCTAGGGTACATGGTCTAATTATGCGGTTTCAGTCATGAATTTTTTTTTATACAGGGTGGTTCAAAAGTCAGAAATTGAGGTGTCAACTTTCGATTTTTAAATAGATCGACCTGAATTTTATTTGATAATTTTACTTCTAAATGATTCTTGAGTACTTTTTTAAACAAAAATATTACATACAGGGTGTTTTTTTTTCGACCAATTTTTTTTCTAAATCTTGAATAACTCAAGTTCGGTTAATTTTTTCGATAACAAGAAAAGAATGTGTTTGTGTAATGAATACACGCACTTTCAATTGGCATCAAAAAATTTTATACAGGGTGGTTCACAAGTGAAATAATGACTTGATTTTTTTTAAAACCGAGTTTTTTTAATTTTTTATTTAATATTAATAATTTTCGTCTAATTTTACACATTTTTTGTTAGTCATATCGAAAAACAAAACTAAAGTGTTGTACAGGGTGAGACATATTTTTTTTGTAACACCCTGTATATGGGCAGTCAAAGAGACGCAAAATTAAATATAAAGACTAAATATGCAAGAAAAACTTTGATTTTTAATTAAACTAAAAAGTTATGGTGTTTTAACTAATATTGTCGCATGGACCACCCTGTAGATATTTTCTTAAACTATCATGTAGGTACTCTAAGTTGTATAAAATTCAACGAACACTTCGAATCATGTGGGAAAAACAAGTAAAAAACACGAATATGAAGCCATTTTCAATTTGGTGTCCACACTGAATGATTTTAAAACTTGAAATAAAAAGTAGGTAGGTGTAGACACAAAATTGAGCATGGCTTTTTGAATTCATTTTTTTTCTTTCAGATTTGGACTCCTCGTTGAATTTTAGACAGTTTCGACTACCCATATGATGATTTAAGAAAATATCTACAGGGTGGTCCATGCGACAATATTAGTTAAAACACCATAACTTTTTAGTTTAATTAAAAATCAAAGTTTTTCTTGCATATTTAGTCTTTATATTTAATTTTGCGTCTCTTTGACTGCCCATATACAGGGTGTTACAAAAAAAATATGTCTCACCCTGTACAACACTTTAGTTTTGTTTTTCGATATGACTAACGAAAAATGTGTAAAATTAGACGAAAATTATTAATACTAAATAAAAAATTAAAAAAACTCGGTTTTAAAAAAAATCAAGTCATTATTTCACTTGTGAACCACCCTGTATAAATTTTTTTGATGCCAATTGAAAGTGTGTGTATTCATTACACAAACACATTCTCATCTTGTTATCGAAAAAATTAACCGAACTTGAGTTATTCAAGATTTAGAAAAAAAATTGGTCGAAAAAAACCACCCTGTATGTAATATTTTTGTTTAAAAAAGTACTCAGGAATCATTTAGAAGTAAAATTATCAAATAAAATTCAGGTCAATCCATTTAAAAATCGAAAGTTGACACCTCAATTTCTGACTTTTGAACCACCCTGTATGAAAAAAAATTGATAACTGAAACCGCATAATCAGCACATGTACCCTAGGATTTTTTATTTTTCAAAAACTCTTTCAGGGGCCGAGTAATTTGAGGTGTCCAAGTTTGGTGGGACACCCTGTATGTGTACCTTGGTACCTATGTGCATTATTATTTTTACTGTTATACCTACTTATTGTTATGTTTTCAACTACTTTAGATATTTTATTGTTCTTGTTTGTAATCTGGTTTTGCACAATGTACTTGAGATTAATGGAAGATTAGAGAATTTTTGAGAGGTTAAACTCAAGTTGATTCGCTCGTTAACTGTCGGGAAGGCGCTTTCAGTTCAGGGTCACCTACTGGTGATTCCGAAACTCAGTGTTATACGACTTATCAGGATATAGTTCAAGTACTTGCTTGAAATTAATGTAGGTTATTTTTTCTTCCACACTTCAAGAAGGTTGGGGTCAGTTGGAAAATTTTGAATTTAGAGCTGATCTTGATTTTTGTGTGTTATTACTTTGTTAGGTACGTTTCCCCACATGTCTTCACCAATCTCAGCCAAATTTTGCAGCTTCATCCGAGTTGCGGATCGAGGCATGGCTATATATTTATTTTTCCTAACCCTACTCTACACAATGAGGCATTGCCGAACATCGTTTCGGGCCTGAGTTCGTCAGCACCGGATATTTTGCACCCTCATCTTTCAAACCCAGGGAAAGTTCAATCTTTTATGTGATGTTTAAATGTCATTTAAGACTAAATTCCTATAATTCTGCGCTACCCACTAGAAATATGATCTGAGCGCGCGGCAGTGCGCTAGGCCAAGTTCTAGGAAGCACGGCAGTGTTAACATAAATTTACAGTTGGCAGATAAAAACATACAAAATGAGGAACTCAGAAAAAGGGTGTTAATAAAAAATAAATCGTTTCGTACCAAGTTAACTTGGCCGCAAACAAGATATCACTGCTTTCATAGGCGAAAACATTTGAAGTTCTGGAACTTGGCCCTTTTTTCAACGGTAGTTTTTTTTTTTACTTTCCTCACTGTGGGATATAATAACACAGAGGAACACGTTTATTATTATTATTATTATTATACATATGGCACAAAAGGCCCGCTGAGGCTGAAGTGTACAGGCAACCCCCAAAACTTGAGAAGACTTGGCTAACACAAATAAACACATTTATTTATAATAATAATAACGAAATCGATGTAACAAAGTTTATAAACTAAGTTATAAACTGAAAGTCAAAACTAAAAGATATAAAAAAAGTACATCATTATTGATAGGAATATAAAAAAGTGATGAGGACTTATTCATATTTACGATTTCCGTCCAAACTTTCTCCTCACCCAGCCCTGGCCCGGGCGCACACAGGCCCAAGCCAGCCATCTCCCACCTGGCGGTACCAGCAAGGCAAGAAAGTTACACGCTGGGCGCGGGGGCGTACCGTGTACTCGGTCTGGATAGTGCCTCGGGCAATCCTTACGCTACGAGACACTAGACAGTCGAGCAAACAGGGGCTCACAAACTTTTTTGGGGCCTTGAAGCAACAAACTTTTCTGTAATAATCAGTAATCAGTATAAACAGAAAAGTGAGAAGTTGTACTAGATGTACATGAATATCAGAACATACCTGGACAGCTGTTTCGAGCTTATTGGCTCTCATCAGCAGGTAATAATTCTGAACATCCATGCCATCAACTAACTTCTCTATTTTAATCAGTATAAACAGAAAAGTGAGAAGTTGTACTAGATGTACATGAATATCAGAAATTCAGAACACGCCTTGAATAATAATATTGACTATTTTGTACTGCCCGATTAGGACTATGAAGTCCCATTATTCCAGCAGTAAGCCCAACGCTGTGACGTACTGTGGGAGGATAACTTGACATGTCACAGCTGGGTTTTAAACCCGCGACTTCTGGATTCACAGATTGCCGCCTTTACCACTCAACTACTGGGACCCACTGCCAAAAAACCTTTTTGTAGCGTTGTATCAAAAAACTTCTTTAGAGCTTTATACCAACAAACTTATTTAGAGCCTTATACCAACAAATTTATCTACCAGTGTGAGTTTCAGTATGTATTTGTGACTTTATGCATGAAAGTGATTAACACACTTTTATCTTCTTTCACTACACTATTCTAACTTTCATAATTTCACCTGTATGTACCTATGGTTTTATTTTTGGTGAAGCACAAGGCCTTTACACAAGTTTTGTGGGTAGTGCAGCAATACTAAGAGCCTCCTTCACTTTTCGAATTCTATTACAATTTACATTCATTTCTTTTTAGTCTGGTAATGCCGCCATGGGTCCTTACTCATACAAGTAACTACTCATTTTTACCGACCTCAGTAGCTTGATCGATAAGGCGGCGGACTTGTAACCTGGAGGTCGGTGGTTCAAGTCCCGGTTTCAGCGTAGTTTTAGTAAAGTATGAGTATGAGGAGTTGTGATATCACGAGAGTGTGATTAACACAAATATGATAAAACAAATTAACTACTCATTTTTCCTCACGAGGTATGAGTCATAATTTCACCTTCGTAGTAGATTTCATCCGATGTGACTTCAATCCTTGGTTAGGTTCAGCGTTTAGGTACCTCCTTCACGCTAGACAGTGCCAGACAGATTTGTTTATATCTCTAGAGTGGCCGAGCCATTGTACCGAGTGTTGAGTCGGTCAGAAGAGAGAATCGAGTCTGAACCATGAGCCCAGGGCGCGCGGGTTCGTATCCCGTTAGAACAGAAAAATCCGAAGCTATTTTTCCCATCAGAACAGAAAAGAGAAAAAATCCGAAGCTATTTTTCTCATCAGAATAGAAAAGATAAAAAATCCAAAGCTATTTATACCACAGAACAGAAAAGTGGAAAAATCCGAAGCTATTTATACCACAGAATAGAAAAGAGAAAAAATCCGAATACCAAAGAACAGAAAAGAGAAAAAATTCGAAGCTATTTAGGAATTTTACCTTTTTTTTGAGACTTTGGTCAATAGACATCAGTTATGGTGGTAGCTCAGTAGTCGAGGCGTCGCGGTCGGGCCGGTAATCTAATCCAGAGGTCGAGGGATCGACCTCTGGAATCATTTGACTGTTATCATGATTATTAAAGAAATCATTTGACTGTTATCATGATTATTAAAGAAATCATTTGACTGTTATCATGATTATTAAAGAAATCATTTGACTGTTATCATGATTATTAAAGAAATCATTTGACTATTATCATGATTATTATAGAAATTATTCGACTGTTATCATGATTATTAAAGGAATCATTTGACTGTTATCATGATTATTAAAGAAATCATTTGACTGTTATCATGATTATTAAAGAAATCATTTGACTGTTATCATGATTATTAAAGAAATCATTTGACTGTTATCATGATTATTAAAGAAATCATTTGACTGTTATCATGATTATTAAAGAAATCATTTGACTGTTATCATGATTATTAAAGAAATCATTTGACTGTTATCATGATTATTAAAGAAATCATTTGACTGTTATCATGATTATTAAAGAAATCATTTGACTGTTATCATGATTATTAAAGAAATCATTTGACTGTTATCATGATTATTAAAGGAATCATTTGACTGTTATCATGATTATTAGAGGAATTATTCGACTGTTATCATGATTATCAAAGGAATCATTTGACGGTTATGATGATTATTAAAGAAATCATTTGACTGTTATCATTATTATTAAAGGAATCATTTTATTGTTATCATGATTATTAGAGGAATTATTCGATTTTTATCATGATTATTAGAGGAATTATTCGATTTTTATCATGATTATTAGAGGAATTATTCGATTGTTATCATGATTAGTAGAGTAATTATTCGACTGTTATCATGATTATCAAAGGAATCATTTGACTATTACCATGATTATTAAAGGAATTATTCGACTGTTTGTGGAGGAACAATGCCGACGTGTCTGGAACAATGGAGCTTAAGACTTGAGGTTCTCAGGCAGATGTGGAGGATCGGAGTGAAACAGAAATCAGTATCTCCTCTCTCCTCTGTCCAGGGTTGGATATGGTGGGTACTGATCTGTGCCAGGATTCAGACAGAGTACACGAGTATGTCTCATTTAAGAATAATAATAATATCGCCTTATTTATTACTGCCCAATTAGGACTATTGAGTCCATTTGTTTTTTTTTTAAGAATATTTATTTAAAGAGAGGTCTGTAACATTCAGAGTCCTTGCCCATGAGTCCTATTATTCCAGCAGTAATTCCATGACGTATTATTATGTGGTAAAATCCTAAATGGGAGGGTAACTTGTCATGTTCCAGCTGGGTTTTGAACCCACTACCTCTGGATTACCAGTCAGACGCCTTGACCACTGAGCTACCGGGATATTTTAATAATATTTATAGATTATTCTGTTTTGAATTTAAGTCACTAATTTTCCTTTCTCCAGTATACCTAAATAAAGTACATATACATATAACCATACATCTGTCACTGTTATCAAATTTTACAATTCTACATTTTCAACGATAAAATTTCAAGTATATGAATGTAAAGAGAAAATAAGCTCAGTCCAAACTATCCAAGAGATGAAATATATTGAGAATGTCACGGGCGTTTCATGGAGAAATAGAAGACTGTATAGAAAAAAATAAATAAAAAAAGGCAATACGGTTTGGGAAACAATAAATAATATACATTTAAAATACTTACTTTACTTTCCGAGTCCAGAAAATCCAATGTCAAATGTTCCACCAATGTTTTGCTGTATTGATTGCTACTGCATTTGCAGTGATGAGGTCGTGTTGAGTGCAGGGTGATTCCAGATCTGGACATATCAGGAGGTGGGCCATAATTATTTTTATGGCCATTACAATAATTCGGCCCTTAGGTCCAGTCTTGAATCCGGCCCTGTCTCTCAAATCAGATGTTGAGGAGATGGCGTTTGATATGATTGCGCTGAGCCCGGGGCCTCATCAGGATAGGAGAATAGGAGGATACAATAGAAGATTCTCTGAATGAGACTGCCTGGCACAGAAACAAAGATGATTGACTCGAGAACAATACGAGAATTATATACATCGTACCCAGATGAGATCCAGGGAGAACTCAGCAAAAACAATGGAGATAACTTTCGACACAAGATAACTGTGTTCTCTTGTCTCGAAGTTTAGCAGGGTTTTGCATGGAGGAATATTATTTATTACTAGCGGGCTGTCGCCCGCTTTGCGGGCCGAGGCATCGCCGTGAAAGTAAAAAATCCTTTTTCGCCAATGGCAGTTGTTGTAGTGGGAATTTCGAAAAATCCCGTCTTATTGCACATCTAGACTATAAGACAAAGCTACCTACCAAATTTCAGCTTCCTAGGACTTACGGTTTGGGCTGTAGAGCGATGATCAGTCAGTGTCAGTCAGTCAGTCAGTGACTTTGACATTTATATATTAAGATAAACTGGTTGGAGTTCCACAAGAGAAGTCCCAATTTTCACACCGAACTCTGTTAGATCTTTTGTGACCATATTGATAATATGGAGAATTTTTCATCATTATTTTTACTGCAATATTGTGTTACTGCATTTACTGCAATAAATTAAAAATAGTAAATTTCTCTCATTTTTTTTTAAAATCCAAATACCTACACTTGAAAGTTATAGATTATAACAATCAAGCATCAGTAACTGGTATGATCATTTATTCACTTATTCATTCACACATGTATTGATTTAAATAGATCGGGTTTTTGGGGCATATCGTTGAATTTTTTCATGCTAGATATTATAGGGCATTTGAGAATATTCTTGTTTTAACTAGGGATGGAAAAAAATTGAGTTGTGTATATTCTAAGCCTAGGGTCTGGTATTCTGAAATTTAATTGAGAGAGAATGTAGGGACTATTTATTTTATTGTATTGTTAATGATCTTGCTTCGATTGATTCCATGGGGAGATTTTATAATAATAATAATAATAATAGAAAATCTTATTAGGGCAAAGTTTTATAAGTAAAGCTATTAAGCCCAGAACAAAATTATGAGGTTATGTCATACAATTGATGCATTATTTAATAGAGAAAAAATCATCGATTTTAGCTTTGAATGAGTTTGTGGATGGAGCATTAATCATGGTATCAGTTAATGCATTCCAGTTACAAAATACCCTGTTACTAAAAAAATATTTTCTAACGTCTTTTTTATTTATTTCTTTAAATATTTTTTTTTGAATGACCTGTGGTTCTATTAATTTTTTCATGTAGATAATTCCGTCACTCTTCTGTCCCCAGGACCCGTCACCTTTGGACCCGTCAGCTTTCGACAGCATGGGCGAGAGGCGCGGCACGAAGGCGCTGGAGATGTGGTGCCGTCGGGTGACCGAGGGCTACCCCGGTGTGCGGGTAGACAACATGACGTCCTCCTGGCGGGACGGCCTGGCCTTCTGCGCCCTGATTCACCACTTCCGTCCGGACCTCATGTGAGTTACCTACTCCTCTTTTTTTTTTTTTTTTTTTTGAAGAATCGTAACATGGAAATTATTATTATTATTTTTTTTTTTTAAGTGGGGTTTAACGTCGCTTTCAACTGCCATGGTCATATCACGACGGGGGTTTTACCCTCCATTCACGGGAAACTCACAAACCTGCTACTCACATTGACCTCACCCAGCCTGAGTGGGGCCGGGAAAAGCCAGCGTCACGAGAATTAGAATTTGAATGGTCACCCATCCAAGTCTTAACCTCGCTGGATGTCGCTTAACTTCGGTGTTCTGAAGGGAACCGGTGTATTCAACATGCCATCGACGCTGGCTATGGAAATTATAATTTATTTAAAAATAATTACATTCATTTCTATCTTCAAATTTGAAATTCCATCAAAAATTTGAAATTCAAATTCTATCTAAAATTGAAGCACACCACATCCATCTTCAACTTCATAATAGTAGTATATAAAACACGGGTCTCATGCAATAACAACTAATGGCTGTAAAATCCAAACGGCTGAAGTTGGTTTGCTGAAATATATATATTTTGGAACCGCCTTGACGACCGGCATCTTTTGGTACCACTTTCAGCCCCCTAGCTTAATTTCAGCCCCCCCTAGGGCAGTTTATGTGTTTTGGTGAATTTACGCAATAGTGGGAATCGAAGTGTTGACCTGTAGACTCTGAGAACTGATATTTCATTGTTATGTTTGGGATTCCACTTCCACCCCCCCCCCAGCTTAATTTCAGCCCCCCCCTAGGGCAGTTTATGTGTTTTGGTGAATTTACGCAATAGTGGGAATCGAAGTGTTGACCTATAGACTCTGAGAACTGATATTTCATTGTTATATTTGGGATTCGAACCATAGACCTGTGGATTTGCAGCCTTAGCGATTGACATTAAATTACAAAGACCAAGTGTGTGTTCAATTCAGTGTCCAAGTTGAAGCGATATTATTTGTACAACAACAAAAAAAAAACCCCCGACATTTTTGGGATTCGAACCATAGACCTGTGAACTGTCGGCATAATATTATTTCGTTAAATGCTAATTTATTCATAGCTAGAAAAGCTAACTAAAGGTCTTTATCAGTTCTAACTTTGCAACTCAATTCTTCTTATCTCCTCAGGTAGACAGGCTTAGGTCATATGATGTTTGACCCCAGCCATTTCATACTGGGTGGATTTAGTCAAAATATACAGGATGGTTGTAGACCTTATTTATTCTTTTTATAGTGGGAATCGAAGTGTTGACCTGTAGACTCTGAGAACTGATATTTCATTGTTATATTTGGGATTCGAACCATAGACCTGTGGATTTGCAGCCTTAGCGATTGACATTAAATTACAAAGACCAAGTGTGTGTTCAATTCAGTGTCCAAGTTGAAGCGATATTATTTGTACAACAACAAAAAAACCCCGACATTTTTGGGATTCGAACCATAGACCTGTGAACTGTCGGCATAATATTATTTCGTCAAATGCTAATTTATTCATAGCTAGAAAAGCTAACTAAAGGTCTTTATCAGTTCTAACTTTGCAACTCAATTCTTCTTATCTATTGTTAACATGCAAACCGGCAGTTGCTATCAAATTTGACCCATGACCTCAGCCAGTGATCACGCCATATCAACGATTCTCTTTTGACTAGTAAACATATACAGGGTGATGCTAGACGTAATAAAAGAATTAGTCAAATATTACAGGATGGTTGTAGACCTTATTTATTCTTTTTATAGTGGGAATCGAAGTGTTGACCTGTAGACTCTGAGAACTGATATTTCATTGTTATATTTGGGATTCGAACCATAGACCTGTGGATTTGCAGCCTTAGCGATTGACATTAAATTACAAAGACCAAGTGTGTGTTCAATTCAGTGTCCAAGTTGAAGCGATATTATTTGTACAACAACAAAAAACCCCGACATTTTTGGGATTCGAACCATAGACCTGTGAACTGTCGGCATAATATTATTTCGTCAAATGCTAATTTATTCATAGCTAGAAAAGCTAACTAAAGGTCTTTATCAGTTCTAACTTTGCAACTCAATTCTTCTTATCTCCTCAGGTAGACAGGCTTAGGTCATATGATGTTTGACCATGACCTCAGCCAGTAATCACGCCATATCAACGATTACTTTTGTTGTTATAAAATCCAGCTGTGTATTCTCTATAATGTTATTTATAATTACGTTCATCCAATATGCTAATATTTTCCTGATTTAATTGTTTGAGAAACAAAAGTTCCATAAGTCCATGAGTGACTGGATATACTTTACCATCGTTAGTCAAGTGTTCGCTCCTCCTCCCTTAGAAGAAAGAAGTTCGCGAAAAAAATGAAAGGTAAGTGCTTAAAATAATAAATAATGAATTTTCACGAAAATAGTAATAAATAAATCAGAAAATGAGCTCTTGAAGACATTAATATTTGAAATTTGACGCCTATAGACCAAAGAGCTATTTACTCAGACTTTATTTGCCAAAGAGATATCTAGAGAGGTAAACAAACAAGTAAATAATAAAAAAAAATCTCAAAAATTGTGTCAAATATTTGAAAAGTTGCGCCAAAGAAACCGATTATGAAAATTTATACCCTCAAAATAGTATAGAGTACAGAAAATAAACAAACAAGTAGACTTTAAAGGGAAATATTCAAATCTCTTCCTAGATTTGTGTCAAATATTTGAAAAGTTACGCCAAAAGAAGCAGATCAAGGAAATACCAATTCACATTAAGTAATATAATAATAATACATAACTCAGATTCACACATATAAACATTCTGACAGAGTCCACTTAACAAGTTCATACGTAAACTCTATGCAGGTGTACTGAAAGTCTATTCTTGTCTTTGGATGTAGTGTATGAAAATATCCATACATAGAGATTTTAACTCTATGAACTCACTTCAAGAATCAAGAATTTGTATTTGTTCAAGAATAAGTGTATATTTGGTAATTTTATAAATTTTTGTTATGTTTCAGATAATAAAATGAAATGCTACCTATGTGAGAGATATTCCACAGCAAAAGGATCAAATTTAGACCGTCATCATAAAACATGTATAGATAAGCTCTATTGCAACCATTGTACATACAAGACGTCTAAAAAGATACAGATGAAGTCTCACATGCGAAAAAATCACATAGATAATCGCATGGATTCAACTGAATTTATTTGTAAAAAGTGTAATAGTTATAAGTCTAAAAAGAAATTTAATGTTAAGAGACATCAACGTACTTGTTCAATGAAATTAAACTAGTAATACACCAGGTCGCTTGAGAGGAGCAGCTCATCGTCAATGTAATGCTGCGTATCAATCAGAATTACGAATGTCTGTGATATTACAGAATCTCAAGAACTTTGATGAACATTTAATTACTACAGAAATTGGAAAGTTCATTCGATCATTACTCCAATTTAAGTGTATACCTATGACCATTGAGAAATATTCGATTTTTAGTTTGGGAAACATTGATTTTATAGATTCTCTAGAGTTTTTTGAATGCTTCTCTCGACTCTTTAGCATCAACTTTGGATCTAAAAGATATGAAAATCATGAAACATTACTTTCCAGATGAAAGTCAGTTCAAATTGATCTGTAAAATAAGATATTTTCCCCTATGAACACATAGATTCATATGAAAAACTTGAAAATGAGAACTACCTCCTCTTGAACCTTTTTTCAATAAGTTGAGTGATAGTCAAATAAATCAAGATGACTACGATCATGTGAAAAAATGTGTGGAATACATTCCACTGTCAAACATTAGGAGAATACCAAGATTTTATACAACAAGTGTGATGTTCTTCTACTAGCAGATGTATTTGAAAATTTTAGAAGCACAATGCTTCATCACTAAAGCCAGGATTTTATACAGCCAAAAAGGAATAAAATATGCAATTGCATATGCAAGCGAAAAGCCCAATATATGCAAAATTTTGAACAAAAAGCCCAATATATGCAAAAATAGAAACCCATAAACTTACTGAGCCAGGACTTAATCTTATTTTTGACAACTGGCATTGTAAAGTTAGTATCTACCTAAGTCAAAAAATGCTAATTTTAATTTTAATACAAAATAATTTACTCCTTTAACTAGAGTTTCCGTTATGCATACACATTTCTCGAGTAAAATTCAGTAGAAAAGTTGATCTTTTACAAACACAATAAATTCACTGCAAGTAAAAAACAAGCGAGAACTAAAAGAGAGGAAAGAGAACAGAGACAGAAATACAATACAAGCAGGTACCTACCCCTCTCCCTGCCTATCCTACCCTGCTGATACGTGGAGTGTAGATGAGAGTATTGCAGACGCGTTACGACACGTTTGATTTGGTTTCAGTAGGTACCCACATAACAACACAATGAAGGTAGGTTTCTACTTTATATGCTTATTTTCTACTTATTATGTAGTATAATAAGACTTGGTATCTGAAGTGGTAATTAAGGATGTTTAGATATCCATCACTGCATGAGGTAAACAAAAAATTCAAATAAATTGAACCCATCAGAGGCCGGGATTTGTTGAAAGAGGGACCAACAGCTGTTCAAAGTTGGACGCATAAATTTGTTCAGTTCGAGATAGATTCCCTCTATGTTATATGATCTCAGTGGTAGGTACACTCACAAAATGTGATTTTACTATTTACGTCCTAAGATTTGAATGGACTTTGGTAGCTCTGAGTATTTAGACAGTGTAGATACCTATTTAGCGATTCACCCCTACATGGATGAAACCCTACATAGATTTTAACATCAAAAAAGAGATCAAGCTTCATCTAAATTCGAGCAAAACCTATTTAAGCTGGTATCAAATTCATGTTTTGTTCGATGTCTCATGAATGTTAGACGCCACAAGAATTTTACATTGGTAACTAATGAATCCAAAGCAAAACCATACTCGTACATTAATAAACCTACTTTTAAACAGTTCTCAATTTTCAACAAATACTTACTAGGTATCCTCTACAACAAAACCTTAGTTACATTAAATAAACCAATTTACGCAGGAATGGTGACATTAGACGTTTTCGAAGTTAATTATGTATGACTATTTCTATAATAAACCTAAATATGATAATAATATGACATTATTTATGACTGATACTGATTCATTGTTGTTACAATTGAAAACTAAAGACTTGAATACAGACTTGATGAGTATGATTGATACAATTGATACATCTAATTACCCTACAGATCTTCCTTTGTACTCTAGTAAATGGAAAAAAATTCTTCAGTAAATGAAAGCCCTACAGATCCAATCATAGATTTCATTGGATTACGCGCTAAGATGTATGCCTTTGAAACAGAAAAAAGTAAAAAACAAGTGTATAGGGAAAGGTTTTCCTCGAGCTAATGTAACAACAATGAATATAAAAGACTACAAAAAAACACTTCTTCAAGAAAAAGCATTATCTTCTGTACAGTTTCATCAAATTTCGAGTGTAAATCATTCTTTTTACATGACGTCAATGAAAAAAATTGCGCTTTCGCCAATGGATGATAAAAGATACCTACTGGGTGATAAAATACGAACACTTGCATATGGACATTGGAGAATCAAGAAATTGAACAAAATATTGAATAATTACTGAGTGCTTTTATGGTTTTTACCTTATATGCTATTTTCTTTTGCTCTTTCCAAGCAAAATGACATACATATTTTCATTAAATCTATACAAATAAATAGCTCATTAATACTTAAAATTACCATTTAAAAAAAGCCTTCTTATTTATCAACTCTCCTCGTTAATTAGGGATCAATCAGAATATACAAAACAATGAAATTACTACCGATACAGCTTTTATTAAATAAAAAGCTAGAGTTTTTTTTTAATTATAAATAACTTGATGGATTCTTTTCACTTAAAATGTTAATATTAAAAAATTACAGAATACCTGCTTAGAACATTGGGTCCCATTATTTTCACTGTAAGCTCAACCCATACGAGTATTATTATGTGGTCAAAATCCCAACTGAGATGATAACCCGGCTTGACCAGATTTCGAACCAAAAAACCTCTGATAATCGATAGGTAGTAAATAAGTTTTAAAAAAAATCTTACTTTCAGTTTAGTTTACAACAAAACTTCAAAAATTTTGGGTTCAATCGTAAAAATAAGATAAGTCTCCTTTTTTATAAAAAGTGCCTAAGTATGTTCAAGTAGAATATCGAAGATTTGTACAGAAAATAGACGATTTTCATAGGAAAAAGAGAGGATTACACAGTATAATTTAAAGCAAAACAAAGTCAATCATACTAACTTACCAACTACTAAAACTAACTGATCTTGGTGGGAATCGACTTTAGGACCTACAAATTACAAGTCCAACGCTTAATCGAGCAAACCATCAATGCTAATTTTTGTATGTTTAAAAATATATTCTTTATAGCTTAATTATATTATATAAAATTTGTAGTGAAAATAATCAATATGAGGTGAAAGACATCACTCTGGTTAGCTTGATCCATGAGAAGGTAAACTTATAACCTAGAGGTAATTAGTTCAAGTCCCGGTTTCAAAATAGATCAGTTTGAATAGTTGTGATATCACCAAAGTGTATAACACAGATATGATATCTATAACAGGAGATATCCAATCTTAGTAGCTAAATTGATAAAGCAACGAACTTGTAACCTGGAAGTCAATGGTGCAAGTACTGGTTTCAGCATAGATTTAGTAAAGCAAGTCTGAGTAGTTGTGATATCAAGTAAGCTTCTAAAGAGATTTTCTACTAAATTACTTACTGATTTTCTTTTGTTTCTAATGATAGAATACTATATTTCCTACATTCTAGATTTCACAAAATTTCTGTATCAGTAAGTTGAAGATCTCATTTTTTTTCTCACTTTTTGTATTTTTTTTGGGGGGATTTTCTTGGATATCAGAGTTGAATTATATTTAATTAAAAAATAATTATAAATAGGTAGTCCATGTAAATTGTGCACAACATCTGAAGTTCAAAAAGTAAGTTTTTGTTTTAAATTAGATTGAAAATATTAAAGAAAATGTAAGTATGAATAATAACAAGGGTCTAACTCTTGACTAACCATCAGGTTTTCCTCCATCAACCTCAGAGATGAGCCCATTGGTTGGACTTGTTCTGTATGGCTCCATTTTCTCTAGTTTCTCATATTATTTCATATAGTATCTCTAAAGAAAAAGGAATTCCTACAAGTAGATATAATAAAAAACAAACAACTTGTATAATATTCTCGTGATAAATACCTATACACATACATACACTAATCTTTATGGCTATAGTTACTACCTACTCAATTAGAGTCAGATTCTAGAATCCTTTGATTTCTACGAGAAAAACTGGAAATTTCCTCAAAGCGTCTATCTAATTCAGTAATCGAACAATCAGTTGATGAGTGCCTGGTGCAGGACACCAGTTCAGTTGCAGATAAAGCGCGGTTAGCAGCTTCTCTTGTCAAGAGGGAGGGCTTTAGCTTCATTACGACCTGCATCATCATCTCATGATTCAAAGAAGATCCACGGATCTGTTTGGATAGAGAAGATGGGCTAAACACTAAACCTCTACAGAAGGCCCAAGATAACATCTTAATCTTCATATCCCTGAAAGGATGTTCCTTCAGACTATTGGTGGATGGGTTAAAGGCTCTTGCGATTCTTTCTGTAGGAAGAGCGAAGCGAAGTTTATTGAGGATGACCGGATCAACTTGAAACTCAAGATCGATGGTATTGATTAGCATCCAATCTCTCCAACCAACGGGTAAGAAGTTTTGAGCCAAGTCCTTGATACATGATAGAACATCATTGTCCGACGGGAGATCGTAAAGGGCTCCCATAGTGGTAAAAGATGTTGGAGTCGTCATCTGAAACAGACATAGGGGAATGTGTCTTGAAGACCAGGAATTTTGGGAATTAAACTATACTGAGAAGGTTTAGTAAGGTAACAGAAGGCTCAACTTATACTGAGAAGGCTTAACCTATACTGAAAAAGGCACAGTAAGGTAGCAACAGAAGGCTTAAACTATACTGAAAAGGCTCAGTAAGGGAACAGGAGGCTCAACTTATACTGAGAAGGCTCAACCTATACTGAAAAGGCACAGTAAGGTAGCAACAGAAGGCTTAAACTATACTGAAAAGGCTCAGTAAGGGAACAGGAGGCTCAATCTATACTGAGAAAGGATAGCTCCTTTAAAAGAGACACAATTTTAGACATTTTTTTAGGTTAGGTTAGGTTAGGTTTGAGATCAAGCTCCGCTTGTGCTTAAACCTAACCTAACCTAACCTAAAAAAATGTCTAAAATTGTGTCTCTTTTAAAGGAGCTATCCTTTCTCAGTATAGATTGAGCCTCCTGTTCCCTTACTGAGCCTTTTCAGTATAGTTTAAGCCTTCTGTTGCTACCTTACTGTGCCTTTTCAGTATAGGTTGAGCCTTCTCAGTATAAGTTGAGCCTCCTGTTCCCTTACTGAGCCTTTTCAGTATAGTTTAAGCCTTCTGTTGCTACCTTACTGTGCCTTTTTCAGTATAGGTTAAGCCTTCTCAGTATAAGTTGAGCCTTCTGTTACCTTACTAAACCTTCTCAGTATAGTTTAATTCCCAAAATTCCTGGTCTTCAAGACACATTCCCCTATGTCTGTTTCAGATGACGACTCCAACATCTTTTACCACTATGGGAGCCCTTTACGATCTCCCGTCGGACAATGATGTTCTATCATGTATCAAGGACTTGGCTCAAAACTTCTTACCCGTTGGTTGGAGAGATTGGATGCTAATCAATACCATCGATCTTGAGTTTCAAGTTGATCCGGTCATCCTCAATAAACTTCGCTTCGCTCTTCCTACAGAAAGAATCGCAAGAGCCTTTAACCCATCCACCAATAGTCTGAAGGAACATCCTTTCAGGGATATGAAGATTAAGATGTTATCTTGGGCCTTCTGTAGAGGTTTAGTGTTTAGCCCATCTTCTCTATCCAAACAGATCCGTGGATCTTCTTTGAATCATGAGATGATGATGCAGGTCGTAATGAAGCTAAAGCCCTCCCTCTTGACAAGAGAAGCTGCTAACCGCGCTTTATCTGCAACTGAACTGGTGTCCTGCACCAGGCACTCATCAACTGATTGTTCGATTACTGAATTAGATAGACGCTTTGAGGAAATTTCCAGTTTTTCTCGTAGAAATCAAAGGATTCTAGAATCTGACTCTAATTGAGTAGGTAGTAACTATAGCCATAAAGATTAGTGTATGTATGTGTATAGGTATTTATCACGAGAATATTATACAAGTTGTTTGTTTTTTATTATATCTACTTGTAGGAATTCCTTTTTCTTTAGAGATACTATATGAAATAATATGAGAAACTAGAGAAAATGGAGCCATACAGAACAAGTCCAACCAATGGGCTCATCTCTGAGGTTGATGGAGGAAAACCTGATGGTTAGTCAAGAGTTAGACCCTTGTTATTATTCATACTTACATTTTCTTTAATATTTTCAATCTAATTTAAAACAAAAACTTACTTTTTGAACTTCAGATGTTGTGCACAATTTACATGGACTACCTATTTATAATTATTTTTTAATTAAATATAATTCAACTCTGATATCCAAGAAAATCCCCCCAAAAAAAATACAAAAAGTGAGAAAAAAAATGAGATCTTCAACTTACTGATACAGAAATTTTGTGAAATCTAGAATGTAGGAAATATAGTATTCTATCATTAGAAACAAAAGAAAATCAGTAAGTAATTTAGTAGAAAATCTCTTTAGAAGCTTACTTGATATCACAACTACTCAGACTTGCTTTACTAAATCTATGCTGAAACCAGTACTTGCACCATTGACTTCCAGGTTACAAGTTCGTTGCTTTATCAATTTAGCTACTAAGATTGGATATCTCCTGTTATAGATATCATATCTGTGTTATACACTTTGGTGATATCACAACTATTCAAACTGATCTATTTTGAAACCGGGACTTGAACTAATTACCTCTAGGTTATAAGTTTACCTTCTCATGGATCAAGCTAACCAGAGTGATGTCTTTCACCTCATATTGATTATTTTCACTACAAATTTTATATAATATAATTAAGCTATAAAGAATATATTTTTAAACATACAAAAATTAGCATTGTGGTTTGCTCGATTAAGCGTTGGACTTGTAATTTGTAGGTCCTAAAGTCGATTCCCACCAAGATCAGTTAGTTTTAGTAGTTGGTACAGTTAGTATGATTGACTTTGTTTTGCTTTAAATTATACTGTGTAATCCTCTCTTTTTCCTATGAAAATCGTCTATTTTCTGTACAAATCTTCGATATTCTACTTGAACATACTTAGGCACTTTTTATAAAAAAGGAGACTTATCTTATTTTTACGATTGAACCCAAAATTTTTGAAGTTTTGTTGTAAACTAAACTGAAAGTAAGATTTTTTTTAAAACTTATTTACTACCTATCGATTATCAGAGGTTTTTTGGTTCGAAATCTGGTCAAGCCGGGTTATCATCTCAGTTGGGATTTTGACCACATAATAATACTCGTATGGGTTGAGCTTACAGTGAAAATAATGGGACCCAATGTTCTAAGCAGGTATTCTGTAATTTTTTAATATTAACATTTTAAGTGAAAAGAATCCATCAAGTTATTTATAATTAAAAAAAAACTCTAGCTTTTTATTTAATAAAAGCTGTATCGGTAGTAATTTCATTGTTTTGTATATTCTGATTGATCCCTAATTAACGAGGAGAGTTGATAAATAAGAAGGCTTTTTTTAAATGGTAATTTTAAGTATTAATGAGCTATTTATTTGTATAGATTTAATGAAAATATGTATGTCATTTTGCTTGGAAAGAGCAAAAGAAAATAGCATATAAGGTAAAAACCATAAAAGCACTCAGTAATTATTCAATATTTTGTTCAATTTCTTTGATTCTCCAATGTCCATATGCAAGTGTTCGTATTTTATCACCCAGTAGGTATCTTTTATCATCCATTGGCGAAAGCGCAATTTTTTTCATTGACGTCATGTAAAAAGAATGATTTACACTCGAAATTTGATGAAACTGTACAGAAGATAATGCTTTTTCTTGAAGAAGTGTTTTTTTGTAGTCTTTTATATTCATTGTTGTTACATTAGCTCGAGGAAAACCTTTCCCTATACACTTGTTTTTTACTTTTTTCTGTTTCAAAGGCATACATCTTAGCGCGTAATCCAATGAAATCTATGATTGGATCTGTAGGGCTTTCATTTACTGAAGAATTTTTTTCCATTTACTAGAGTACAAAGGAAGATCTGTAGGGTAATTAGATGTATCAATTGTATCAATCATACTCATCAAGTCTGTATTCAAGTCTTTAGTTTTCAATTGTAACAACAATGAATCAGTATCAGTCATAAATAATGTCATATTATTATCATATTTAGGTTTATTATAGAAATAGTCATACATAATTAACTTCGAAAACGTCTAATGTCACCATTCCTGCGTAAATTGGTTTATTTAATGTAACTAAGGTTTTGTTGTAGAGGATACCTAGTAAGTATTTGTTGAAAATTGAGAACTGTTTAAAAGTAGGTTTATTAATGTACGAGTATGGTTTTGCTTTGGATTCATTAGTTACCAATGTAAAATTCTTGTGGCGTCTAACATTCATGAGACATCGAACAAAACATGAATTTGATACCAGCTTAAATAGGTTTTGCTCGAATTTAGATGAAGCTTGATCTCTTTTTTGATGTTAAAATCTATGTAGGGTTTCATCCATGTAGGGGTGAATCGCTAAATAGGTATCTACACTGTCTAAATACTCAGAGCTACCAAAGTCCATTCAAATCTTAGGACGTAAATAGTAAAATCACATTTTGTGAGTGTACCTACCACTGAGATCATATAACATAGAGGGAATCTATCTCGAACTGAACAAATTTATGCGTCCAACTTTGAACAGCTGTTGGTCCCTCTTTCAACAAATCCCGGCCTCTGATGGGTTCAATTTATTTGAATTTTTTGTTTACCTCATGCAGTGATGGATATCTAAACATCCTTAATTACCACTTCAGATACCAAGTCTTATTATACTACATAATAAGTAGAAAATAAGCATAATAAGTAGAAACCTACCTTCATTGTGTTGTTATGTGGGTACCTACTGAAACCAAATCAAACGTGTCGTAACGCGTCTGCAATACTCTCATCTACACTCCACGTATCAGCAGGGTAGGATAGGCAGGGAGAGGGGTAGGTACCTGCTTGTATTGTATTTCTGTCTCTGTTCTCTTTCCTCTCTTTTAGTTCTCGCTTGTTTTTTACTTGCAGTGAATTTATTGTGTTTGTAAAAGATCAACTTTTCTACTGAATTTTACTCGAGAAATGTGTATGCATAACGGAAACTCTAGTTAAAGGAGTAAATTATTTTGTATTAAAATTAAAATTAGCATTTTTTGACTTAGGTAGATACTAACTTTACAATGCCAGTTGTCAAAAATAAGATTAAGTCCTGGCTCAGTAAGTTTATGGGTTTCTATTTTTGCATATATTGGGCTTTTTGTTCAAAATTTTGCATATATTGGGCTTTTCGCTTGCATATGCAATTGCATATTTTATTCCTTTTTGGCTGTATAAAATCCTGGCTTTAGTGATGAAGCATTGTGCTTCTAAAATTTTCAAATACATCTGCTAGTAGAAGAACATCACACTTGTTGTATAAAATCTTGGTATTCTCCTAATGTTTGACAGTGGAATGTATTCCACACATTTTTTCACATGATCATAGTCATCTTGATTTATTTGACTATCACTCAACTTATTGAAAAAAGGTTCAAGAGGAGGTAGTTCTCATTTTCAAGTTTTTCATATGAATCTATGTGTTCATAGGGGAAAATATCTTATTTTACAGATCAATTTGAACTGACTTTCATCTGGAAAGTAATGTTTCATGATTTTCATATCTTTTAGACCCAAAGTTGATGCTAAAGAGTCGAGAGAAGCATTCAAAAAACTCTAGAGAATCTATAAAATCAATGTTTCCCAAACTAAAAATCGAATATTTCTCAATGGTCATAGGTATACACTTAAATTGGAGTAATGATCGAATGAACTTTCCAATTTCTGTAGTAATTAAATGTTCATCAAAGTTCTTGAGATTCTGTAATATCACAGACATTCGTAATTCTGATTGATACGCAGCATTACATTGACGATGAGCTGCTCCTCTCAAGCGACCTGGTGTATTACTAGTTTAATTTCATTGAACAAGTACGTTGATGTCTCTTAACATTAAATTTCTTTTTAGACTTATAACTATTACACTTTTTACAAATAAATTCAGTTGAATCCATGCGATTATCTATGTGATTTTTTCGCATGTGAGACTTCATCTGTATCTTTTTAGACGTCTTGTATGTACAATGGTTGCAATAGAGCTTATCTATACATGTTTTATGATGACGGTCTAAATTTGATCCTTTTGCTGTGGAATATCTCTCACATAGGTAGCATTTCATTTTATTATCTGAAACATAACAAAAATTTATAAAATTACCAAATATACACTTATTCTTGAACAAATACAAATTCTTGATTCTTGAAGTGAGTTCATAGAGTTAAAATCTCTATGTATGGATATTTTCATACACTACATCCAAAGACAAGAATAGACTTTCAGTACACCTGCATAGAGTTTACGTATGAACTTGTTAAGTGGACTCTGTCAGAATGTTTATATGTGTGAATCTGAGTTATGTATTATTATTATATTACTTAATGTGAATTGGTATTTCCTTGATCTGCTTCTTTTGGCGTAACTTTTCAAATATTTGACACAAATCTAGGAAGAGATTTGAATATTTCCCTTTAAAGTCTACTTGTTTGTTTATTTTCTGTACTCTATACTATTTTGAGGGTATAAATTTTCATAATCGGTTTCTTTGGCGCAACTTTTCAAATATTTGACACAATTTTTGAGATTTTTTTTTTTATTATTATTTACTTGTTTGTTTACCTCTCTAGATATCTCTTTGGTAAATAAAGTCTGAGTAAATAGCTCTTTGGTCTATAGGCGTCAAATTTCAAATATTAATGTCTTCAAGAGCTCATTTTCTGATTTATTTAATACTATTTTCGTGAAAATTCATTATTTATTATTTTAAGCACTTACCTTTCATTTTTTTCGCGAACTTCTTTCTTCTAAGGGAGGAGGAGCGAACACTTGACTAACGATGGTAAAGTATATCCAGTCACTCATGGACTTATGGAACTTTTGTTTCTCAAACAATTAAATCAGGAAAATATTAGCATATTGGATGAACGTAATTATAAATAACATTATAGAGAATACACAGCTGGATTTTATAACAACAAAAGTAATCGTTGATATGGCGTGATTACTGGCTGAGGTCATGGGTCAAACATCATATGACCTAAGCCTGTCTACCTGAGGAGATAAGAAGAATTGAGTTGCAAAGTTAGAACTGATAAAGACCTTTAGTTAGCTTTTCTAGCTATGAATAAATTAGCATTTGACGAAATAATATTATGCCGACAGTTCACAGGTCTATGGTTCGAATCCCAAAAATGTCGGGGGTTTTTTGTTGTTGTACAAATAATATCGCTTCAACTTGGACACTGAATTGAACACACACTTGGTCTTTGTAATTTAATGTCAATCGCTAAGGCTGCAAATCCACAGGTCTATGGTTCGAATCCCAAATATAACAATGAAATATCAGTTCTCAGAGTCTACAGGTCAACACTTCGATTCCCACTATAAAAAGAATAAATAAGGTCTACAACCATCCTGTATATTTTGACTAATTCTTTTATTACGTCTAGCATCACCCTGTATATGTTTACTAGTCAAAAGAGAATCGTTGATATGGCGTGATCACTGGCTGAGGTCATGGGTCAAATTTGATAGCAACTGCCGGTTTGCATGTTAACAATAGATAAGAAGAATTGAGTTGCAAAGTTAGAACTGATAAAGACCTTTAGTTAGCTTTTCTAGCTATGAATAAATTAGCATTTGACGAAATAATATTATGCCGACAGTTCACAGGTCTATGGTTCGAATCCCAAAAATGTCGGGGGTTTTTTGTTGTTGTACAAATAATATCGCTTCAACTTGGACACTGAATTGAACACACACTTGGTCTTTGTAATTTAATGTCAATCGCTAAGGCTGCAAATCCACAGGTCTATGGTTCGAATCCCAAATATAACAATGAAATATCAGTTCTCAGAGTCTACAGGTCAACACTTCGATTCCCACTATAAAAAGAATAAATAAGGTCTACAACCATCCTGTATATTTTGACTAATTCTTTTATTACGTCTAGCATCACCCTGTATATGTTTACTAGTCAAAAGAGAATCGTTGATATGGCGTGATCACTGGCTGAGATCATGGGTCAAATTTGATAGCAACTGCCGGTTTGCATGTTAACAATAGATAAGAAGAATTGAGTTGCAAAGTTAGAACTGATAAAGACCTTTAGTTAGCTTTTCTAGCTATAAATAAATTAGCATTTGACGAAATAATATTATGCCGACAGTTCACAGGTCTATGGTTCGAATCCCAATAATGTCGGGGGTTTTTTGTTGTTGTACAAATAATATCGCTTCAACTTGGACACTGAATTGAACACACACTTGGTCTTTGTAATTTAATGTCAATCGCTAAGGCTGCAAATCCACAGGTCTATGGTTCGAATCCCAAATATAACAATGAAATATCAGTTCTCAGAGTCTACAGGTCAACACTTCGATTCCCACTATTGCGTAAATTCACCAAAACACATAAACTGCCCTAGGGGGGGCTGAAATTAAGCTGGGGGGGTGGAAGTGGTACCAAAAGGCTGCAAATCCACAGGTCTATGGTTCGAATCCCAAATATAACAATGAAATATCAGTTCTCAGAGTCTACAGGTCAACACTTCGATTCCCACTATTGCGTAAATTCACCAAAACACATAAACTGCCCTAGGGGGGGGCTGAAATTAAGCTAGGGGGCTGAAAGTGGTACCAAAAGATGCCGGTCGTCGAGGCGGTTCCAAAAATATATATTTCAGCAAACCAACTTCAGCCGTTTGGATTTTACAGCCATTAGTTGTTATTGCATGAGACCCATGTTTTATACTCTACTCATAATATCTCCTCTTTTATTGATGTCCAATCGAACCTGGGTTGGGTGGAAGAGATTGCCATAGGCAATAACCCCGCCCTTTAGTTAGGACATGTGTATATATTTTGTTTATTTTTCTTTTCTTGTTTATATTATTAATATTGTCAATTTTTATATTTAATATTTATACCATTATCTGTCTGTATATATTATGTTCTACTAATAAAGAGTTTCTAAATAAATAAAGCTGGATTTAAGAGAACTCAAGGGACCTAAATTTTTACTCTTTTTTTCAAGTTTTCTCTTATAAAGAGATTATTTTCACTTTTAGAGAGTTTATTTGTCCCCGAAAACCTTTGTTCCCTTGTATCGAGGTTTCTCTTATATCCAGTAATTTATATAAATTTTCATATTTTCAAGGAAATTTCAATTTTTTGGTTAAAAAAATTAATAGAAGTAAAATGTACTTCTATTTTAAATCATATTTGTTGGGTGATTATGTGCAAGAGCTCACGTAAATAGTAATTCTGCCATTAAAACCTTGAAAAAATATTTTTTCTTTACTGACCTCAGTATCTCGATCAATCAGTCGACTGAGTTGACCCGTAAATAGGGGATCAGTGGGTTGTGTTGTGTACCAAGCTCGGGGAATATTGGTATGGTTGAGAAATTGTGAAATAAGTCAAATATAGGGCGAAATTAATACACAAATTCTGTATCACAAGTCACTGCTAAGAGTCGGTTTTCCCTGTTTCACACAGTACGCAATCCGTGACTTAGCGCCACAGAGATATTACAAAAACGCCTATTAATTCCGCCCATAATTTTCCTTTCAGTTGAAAGCTGGGAAAGCTTAACATATTAATTCCGCCCATAATTTTCCTCCCAATTAAGAGCTGGGAAAGCTTAACACATTACACTAGGAAGGACGTCAGAGAATAGGCAATGTTTTGACCTGCGTATATACAGATTACACTGTAGGTTCAACAAATCACCCTACACTATACACCCTACAGTCCTGCTTATAGATACATACATATTTATGCTTTCAAGGTTCAAGAGATCAATATCGATCATTATCACATACTTCAAATTGAGGCCATCATTTTGGCCCTAACTTTGAACAACTGAAGGTTTTTACCAATCTAGCCATGTTCTGTACAAATAGCGTTAAAAAAAGTAAACGTTCCAAAGAAATATAAGATTTATTAATTTACATAACATAGGTATTTGATTACGTGCATTCAATATACACCTAGTTTTGTGAATAAAAAAATATTTTTATTTATAAATAAATACATAAGTCTGATTATGTACTTACATTAAATATACACCTAGTTTTGTGAATAAAAAAATATTTTTATTTATAAATAAATATATAAGTCTGATTATGTACTTACATTAAATATACACCTAGTTTTGTGGATAAAAAATATATTTTTATTTATAAATAAATATATAAGTCTGATTATATACTTATACTTACATTAAATATACACCTAGTTCCGAGGGTTAGAGACGTAGATGATTGTAGATTCAATATCAAGGGCTAGAGATATACGGGAACATAATTTTTTATCGACAAAAGCCATTATTATCGTAGCTTACCGCACCATTATTTATTGCGGCGCTAACGAAGCCAAATCTTGTTAGAATAATAACTTATCATGTTCCTCGGAGCAATTGTTTACCTCTTTGTGTCCATTCATTTTCTTGGTTCTGTATACTGGGTGCATGAAACATCAGGTCACAATTCGACTGTCATGAATCATCCACTGTAAGACATGTGGCTGATTAAAATAGAGAGGTTAGTTGATGACATGGAAAATCAGAACTATTACCTGCTCTGATGAGAGCAAATAAGCTCGAAACAGCTGTCCAGGTATGTTCTGATATTCATGTACATCTAGTACAACTTCTCACTTTTCTGTTTATATACTGATTCGCTAGGTAAAAAAAAACCTTCACACGAACATTCGAGAAATTTTTTTTAAAACTTTATTTAAACTTACGTAACTACCCATTCATTTATACAAGTTTTCCCTACTTAAAACTACAAATCCTAATAATACCATAAATAATAAGAACTATCCTAACTTAATAAAAAAAAGTTAGGTATTTAAAAAAATCTTTCCTAATTTCTCATACCTCTCCAAGAAAAAAAAACCAACATTATTTCCTATCTTGAATAGAAAAGACAACCCTGTATGGAAATATTTATTTTTATTAGATAAATTTCCTTTGTGTTAAGAAGTGGGTAAATTATATAAAACAAAAGACCTCATTGAGTAATTGACTCCGAACATAATTGGTTCAAGCTCGTATCGTTCTTGTGATACCATAGATCACTAACCTATAATTATCACTAGGGTTTAGGTACATACTTAAATCATTATGACTTTTTTTTCCCTCAGTCAATATATAATTTTATATACCTAGCTGTTATTATTTATTATGATCATGACTTTTCTTTAGGATCAGTAATACTTTTCTTATTAGCTCCGTAATAACTTTATAGTTTACAAACACTTAACTCTTGGTGTATGTAAACTTCACCTTATTACTAGGTAATTTTATTTATTTTTTCCTTTTATTTACAAGTTTATTCATTTTCACATAAGAAAATAATAATAATAGAAAATTGCTTATTAATCTTACTATCTATGCTTATTTTGTACCAACATAAGGTTTTTGCACGGTGCATACATAATAACAAGATACTTTTTTTAAAGTGTAGGTCAATTTGCCTGAGGCTTTTGACCCCTCTTTAGTCAGCTGTTGTTTTGACCTTGGAAAGGTCACGGTTGCGGGTATAACCACTACTTACCATTGAGGCACTTCTAGTTTAACCACTTGCAGGACCTATCTGATGTATCTTTGAATGAACAATTGCACCTGTAATACTCTCTTATTCAAACTATTTTTAGGTTTCCTAAAAAGTCACCTTTTTTCCACTAAAATACATGCATGCTTTGTTGTTCAATTGGTTAAGGCACAAGTGGGTTCAAGTGGCGCTAATCTTTCTTGGGCATTCGTTGGTTCAAAGCCCAACCAATGCATGGATTCATATATTTGAGAATTTGACCACATAATAATGCACCCAATCAACTGCTGGAATATAAAGGAACTCTATGATACTCACTCGGGTAGAATAAATAATTATATTATCAATTGTTATTTGGTTATTAATGATGTCACTCGCACAAACTGGCCTTATTAAAAGTTTGCCAAACTTGGGACTCGAACCACCGACCTCCAGGTTACGAGTCAGCCGCCTTATCGATCCATCAGCTACTGAGGTTTTTTTTACTTTCCTTCTCCTATAATAAGGAAACCAATCAATCAAATATAATTAATTGTATTTATTCAAATTTGAATGTTACAAGGGTTGAATGGTTCAAAAGGAAAGTATTGTCTTCGTCGAAAATTTGACCTACCCAGTTTTTTTATACGAATAGTCGATAGAGCCTCTAATCCTATTCGACCCTTTTTTTTCATACCAAGTATTAAGTTTAGTAGCAGTTTTAGATATGGAGTTACGAAATAAAGGACGCTATTTCTTGATAGCTTGTAAAAATTAATTAAGAAAATAATCTCCGTCTAGTAGTTCTCACGAAGTCTCAAAGTCTTCATGTTAGTTAACAGACTGTCCTTGATTGGCTGATGTTTGATGGACTTGTTTATTCGCCTGTCTTTATTATATGTTTATTTTTTGCTGCTATTTTTTACACATTTTAGTTAAGTAATTATGCTTCAAGTTACTATTATTAGAATGTTATGTGAGTACTTGTTATAGAGTTATTACTCAATAATGAGACTTTGCGATAGAAAATTAATCATAGCATGCTATAACTGAGATAATTATGCCATTATATTTTTAAGCCTTAATCGAGACATGCTTAAAATAATTAGTTCGGTATGTTATTTTTATTAATCCTTGATCAAAGCCAATATTTTTTTTTTTTATAATTGTTTTTTCCAAGTTCACATTAATGTATACTTCTTTAAATGTATACTTCAGATGGATTTATCATTTATTTACCTGTGGAGCGAAAACCTCCGACGAGGTCTGGGTCTGCCTCAACTTGGTTTAACAGAAGAGGTGCTGGAGTTATGACGTCATGAGTGAGGAGTGCCCATGGTCTTAGTGTTGGGCCCATGGGTAGACTCTCTACTCCAGCGGTCGGCAACCTTTTGAACTTCCCGGACCCCTAGCTTATCTCTAAACTTTTTAAGGGCCCCCCACCTTACAAAAGCTTGGGGGGGGGGGGGGGGTGTATGAAAGAAAAGTAGGTAGATATGTAAATGGTTATTATGATTCTTAATGGATTTGGTTCTTCATTGAAACAAGAAAACGAAAATAAAAACAAAAATAAAACGAAAAGAAAATTAATCACTGACCTACCACCTACCTAACGCACAAATCAAGGAGAACTAAACTTAATAAACATTCACTATGAATTGGGATTATTGGGAGTCCCGACACTCGGGAGAAACAAGAGAAAATTCCCGTTTAAACTTCTTCTTTTTTTAAATCCTGAAATGGCTTCGCGGACCCCCAATTTAGCTCTCGCGGAGCCCCGGGGGTCCGCGGACCCCAGGTTGCCGACCGCTGCTCTACTCTACTCTATACTACAGAAACGATAAAAAGTAGGCACTGCCTATTATGGACACAATACTTCCTCTTGATGGGTTCACAATTTCACATTTATTTACACTTGGAAATTTTGAGATTTTATACTAAATCACTTGTTCTCTAACTCCTGCTGAACCGATTTTCTTAAAATCTCGACTCTACTACAGACACGATAAAAAGTATACACTGCCTATTATGGACAGATGGACACAATACTTTCTCTTGATGGTTTACATTCTTTGCACTTGGCAATTTTGAGATTTTATACTAAATCACTTGGAAGTCACCGTGGCCTAGTGAGTTAGCGCCCTAGGCATTGCACGCACGGTTCGATCCCCAGCGGGGCAGGATTTTTTCTGCTCTGTTCTTGGGTATTCGGGGTGAGTGGACCTTGTGAGGAAAAATGAGTAGCTGCTTAAATGTGAGCAGAGACCACTGGCGTACCGTTCACGAGATATTAGGTATAAGCGTATAAGTAAAAACTTAGTGGTCAGGCGCATGGTCTCTATCACGAAGAACCACTAGTGCGAAGTTGATCAATTTAAAATGGGACCATCTACAGAATATATTCTATATGTTTACAAAATTTCGATGATATGCGTTTCAGTAAGTTTCTGAGAGTGCGCTTTACAAGGAATGTATTGAACAGACTGACAGACAGACACAAAACTAAAGGTGCTCAGGAGGTTAAGAAAAGTCCGAAATATTGAAATCGGAGCAAAAAAAAAATTCTCTCACAAAAATGAACACAGTCACAATATTTCCCATATCTAATATTAGAAATTTATCGGAAGTAATACTTATACAATATACCTACATACATATGTATAAATAGTCACACAGGTATATAGTGTGTATGTACAGCATAGCAAACAGCAATACCTCAATGCTGAAAACTTCTACACTAAATAACCACCTTGTATGTCCATACATATATGTACTAGGTATATGTATGTATTAGGTATATACTTTGCATAAATATTGAGTACATAGAGGATACAACTTTGCTTCAAGAGGTTCCTTGGAAAGGTCATTGTATCTTCGCGTAGGGGCCCCGTACACGCTATATTGCCAGCTCATGTGTATACGTTGAGTGGTAGTAAAAAGTAATGTAACTTGGTCAGTTTTTACTGAGGACCCCTATAGACAGTTAAATTTGTTGTCCGCTCACGTGTGCACGAATATGTATATTTCCTAACTTTTTTCGAGTCATGGTCCTATATTATGTATTTTTCCTAACTTTTATTTATACCCGAGGCATGGTCCCATGTGTATTTTTCCTAACATTCATTTACACTCGAGGCATGGCCCTATATGTATTTTTCCTAACATTCATTTACACTCGAGGCATGGCCCTATTTGTATTTTTCCTTTATTTACACCTGAAACATATGGCCATGTATATGTATATGTATTTTTCATAACCCTACTCTACAGTGTAGAGTCCTACTCTACAATGTAGGTAGAGTCTACACCCAAGGCATGTCCCTATAAGCATTACTCTTGGTTTTAATATAAAAAAATATAAACATAAGGGTTGGGTGGAAGAGAGTGCCACAGACAATAACCCCGCCCTTTAGGTTAGGACATTAGCTTCATTCTCTTTTTTGTTTTTGTTTCTTTGCTCAATCATTTTTTATTTATAATTTCATTTTATTTTACTGTATATATTTTTGTCTTACCTAATAAAGCATGAACTACTTGTACCAATTTCGTGTGAGTGTCTGTTTGAAACTCTTTGTGTCTTTTTAAACAAAGGATTCGCGCAAGTGTCCATCTACCTTATACCCACTAAAATGTTGATGCAATAACACAAAGAAACACATTTATTCATTATTATTTATTTTGCATTGGCAACGCCGCTACAAAAACCAATAAAAGCAAACGACTTAAGCAATAATGATTTTTGAATAATATAGGTATTTTAATCACTGGCCATACTGTGCAGCATGCTAAACTTTATGATATTTTGATGGTTATCAAAATATCATTAAGTTTTGATTCATAGTGCTGATCCCTCTATTCACCTTGGCCTTATAATAAACCAACTGACCTTTTTATTTATTTTATATGCCAGCAGTTTCTCTGGCTTTTTGCACCATGGTGAGATAAATGCACTTGAAATTGTACGTTATTTATTTTTGAAATTGTGTGTACTCACGAGAAAGCCAATTCAATTATATGTCTGTCCCGGTAGTCCCGGTATAGCTCAGTGGTCAAGGCGTCTGACTGGTAATCCTGAGTCGCAGGTTTTAAAACCCTCAAACATCCCTCCGTGGCGCGATTTTTTTTTTAAGCTTTATTAGGAGGACAAAGTACAATGGTAACATATAAAATTAAGACAAGAATAAAAACAACAAATGACAAATAATAAGTAAAAAAAAGAAAATAACAATAATGTCCTACCCAAAGAGCGGGTTATGCCTGAGGCAATCTCTCCACCCAACCTTAAAAGCCTAACAAAATTATATAATTCATGTCCGATACGATGTACGGCATTGCCTTGTGGTGGAGATGAGTTGGGCCGTAATCAGTCCACCCTTGCCCCTCTCTCCCCCTTTCTCCTGCGGTATTCCCCATTAAACTATGTAGAGGTCATTGAAGGTCATAATCACAAACTTATGGTTAATCCCAATGTTAGGGACTCGAACCACGGACCTGCTGGTCGCGAGTCCACCGCCATATCCATTGATCTATTGAGAGGTTATTGAACTCTTCGTGATTAAGAGGGTGAGTCATAGGTATTAATCATAGGTTTCATATCACTTCCGAGTGTAAACGGTATCAATAGATATTCGAGAAGTACTGTGTTTTTATAATAGCTTGTTATTGTGCTGTGATCTAGCTAACCGGGTTAGTTTATAAACAGAAAGTGAGAAGTTGTACTAGATCTTCATGAATTCAGAACATACGACTATGTGGAATTGTGGATAGCTATTTTGAGCTTATTTGCTCTCATCAGCAAATCACTAGAAGGTAATAGTTCTGGTGATAGTCTTACTTTGAAAGGCAAGTCCATTTTACGATGCAAAATAGAGTGGTAGACCAAGATGATAATATGGTTTATTTTATTTTTCAATATCAATAAAAAAAACACTGCAAATTATGGACACAATACTTCCTCGTGATTGCTCACATTGTAAACACGTGCCAATTTGAGATTTTTTTAGAAATTACTGTATCTCCAAACTACTGAACCGATTTTCTTCAATTTGTTTTATATGGTAGAATATTGTTTTTTCTACATTCTAGATTCTACAAAAAATTCTGTATCGCAAGTCGTGTCCTTATTTTTTGACTTCTTTGTCAAAATTTCGGATTTTCCTTAATATTCAGAGTCAAATTATAATTAATTTAAAAGTAATTATAAAAAGCCTATGTAAAATAATAATATGCATAACCATACAAAATTTCATCAAAATCGAGTGTACCGTTCACGAGTATCAGCGTTTAAGTAAAAAAGTTAGTGGTCAGCGCATGGTCTCTTTCACCAAGAACCGCTAGTATGAATTCGATGAATTTAAAATGGGACCACTTGCAGAATGTCTCCTAGATGTGTGCAAAATTTCATCAAAATCGTCGAGTAGTTTCCGAGATTTGCGCGTTACAAGGAATCGTTTTAACAGACCGACAGACAGACCGACAGACAGACCGACAGACCGACGGACCGACAGACAGACACAAAACCAAATTTGCTCAGGAGGTTATGAAACGTCCAGAAATATGAAAAAAATTGAAATCGGAGCAAAAAAATATTTTTTTTTTACAAAAACGAACACAATACTTCCGATTTCTAATATTAGAAATTTCTCGGAAGTAAAATTCCAGTTCCCTTATTAGTTACACTAAAAATATTATTAAAATGATTAAAATAATGTGTAATTTCTAAATTGCTGGATTTCTCACTATTAGGCTTAAGAGATCTGGTTTTGTCATTTTATCACTCTGATTATGTCAGAGCAAGATTCTTTAATTTATATACCTACCATTAAAAATACATTAATCGTAATCATATCTTGAAAAAAAAAAAAAAAAAAAAAAAAAAAAAAACAAATAAGACGAAGAAAACATGTTTTCATAATTGTAACCATGTATATCTTAAAGAGTGAAAATAATAATAATAATTATAGGTGATCTTTATCATCTTGAAGAGAGATGTTACAGTTAATTTTGAGAGATTTCAGTTTTATGGAGTCTTCTTACCTTATAATTTAAGACACTAAAAACTTGACAGAGATTCAGAGCTCTTTGTCACTCTCACAACTTTTACTTTCGAACAGCATATTATTAAGTAATATCCATTACACCTTGTGTTAGAGAGTTTTTTTAACGATATTTTTTTTAGTATCTCTCGAACGGGAGAGAGAGGTAATTGGTGGATATATTTTAAACTCTCGTGTTGAACACCTGTCATCAAATTTACGATGACTGAAGTAAATTGCACGTGAACTATTGCTTCATTAATAGAACTGGCTGTTTCCTCGGGTATACATTTTACAGGTGAAGCTTTAAGAAAATAAAATAATGGATTCTTTTTTGTACTGCACGAATTGGACTAAGTGCGCCTGTCGTTTATTATTATCATTATATTATTATTATTATTAACTGCGTTTTTAGATAAAAAGACTTATATATGTACAATACAAATAATTATTATAAAAAAAAAATAGAAAATGGAAACATCTCTATATATAAAACAGAAAAAAGGACTACCTACCTACCTATGTTGTATTTGTTGTTTGTTTGTCCGGATTTGTTTAGCCAAAACGGTAAGAGATAGCGAAAAATGTCTCAGAATTGACCCCCCCAAAATCATTATCGCTTTGTCCAGAAAAAATTTAAAAAAGTTCAAAAAGGCATTGCTGTCCAGCATACGGCCATGCCTTAGAAAATTTGAAATTTAGTCCCGTTGCAAAGCACGGGCAAACGGCTAGTAAACAATAAAATGGAAAGAAATAGATAGTCGTTCAGGACAGCAGTTTTTTTCTCGGTTTAACGTCGTTTTTCCATTGCATGGTCATATACCACGACGGGGGTGATACCGTCCATTCGCGGGAAATTTACAAACCTGCTACCCACATCAACCCCACCCAGCCATGGTTAGTCCGGAACGGAAGAGATTGCCAAAAACAATAACCCCGCCCTTTAGTTAGGACATATATTATGTATATATTTATTTATTTTTTCTTTATTTTTTTTCTCTTTCTATTTCTCTTATATTGTATATTAATTTGTAAGTATCTGTGGTTTATTAATTAATAAAGTGTTAAATAATAATAATAATAATATCGACAGATTATATCTTTTTTTGAGTCCATCACTCCCTGATGTACGAGGTATATTTCGCTATCGCTACTCGCTACTAGGACAACTAAACCGTGCTATTACACACATTAAATTTCACGTATCACCGGGCACCACCGTAATGGCAACGATTTGAGTGAAAGTTAACCGCATCAGACGACACAGTCGACATTTTGGTGGATCGCTCACCAGAAGTAGCGAGAGGTAATTGGTTACGTTTTTGATATTTACCGGGGAGTGTTATTTTCATGTGTTTGTTAGTGGCAGTGCAGTGCAATCAATCTGTGGCTCTGTGAGACAACTACCTGTGGTACCGCCAGACAGTACGGCATTAGGCGGAGAGAGTTCTATACGTGAGGAGTTGGTAGGATTCATTCATTGTAATATCAAGGACTAGTCGTTTTAAACACGCTTTGCCACGAACCTTAACCTCCAGCTACCCACATTAACCTTACCCAGCCACTCTAACATAGTAATATTATGACATCATTGAGTGATTAAAACAAATAAGTCAAGTGGTTAAGCGCTAGTCTGGTAATCCAGGTGGCGAAGGGATTTCTACGTGTGAGGAGTTGGTAGATATTAGGTTTTATTCATTGTAATATCAAGGACTAGCCGTTTTAACACACTTTGCCACGAAGTAGTCAAGGTGCACTGGTAGTCCAGTGGTTAAGGCGCTAGTCTGGTAATCCAGGTGGCGAAGGGATTTCTACGTGTGAGGAGTTGGTAGATATGAGGTTTCATTCATTGTAATATCAAGGACTAGTCGTTTTAACACACTTTGCCACGAAGTAGTTAAGGTGCACTGGTAGTCAAGTGGTTAACGCGCTAGTCTGGTAATCCAGGTGACGAAGGGATCCGTTAGTTCGAATCTCACCCAGTGCATGAATTTTTGCTCATTAATTTGAGTTTGTGACCACATAATAATACGCCTCTGAGGGTTAGTTGGTAGAAAATGCTTTGAGCATTAACCTCGCCTGGTGGTTACCTTCCACTAAAGAGTGTTATTATTATATTATAAATAGAAAGATTGTATATTTATAAAAGAGGCTTAGATTTAATCGGTGGACACTATATCTTAATTCGGGCTGTGAGTTCAGCTCTGTACAGTAAAATCAGCAGATCCACTGATCTATCCCATAATGTCTTTAAGATTTCTTAGAGCAGATAAATGTATTGTATTTGTATTGGGTTCTCATATATTATTACTGTTATGCGCACAGCGTATATGAGGTACTGTTATGTATTGTGTCCTAACATTATGTTACGGTATATATTGTAAAGTAACATAATGTTTCGGTTGTGTACATTAACACATGTTTCGGACTGTGTATTGCCATAATTCACTGCGATGAAGTGTAATGTCCTGAGAGGTTTGGTCATCTCGTAACAGAAGAGAGATTGGCACATTGATCTCTGTTTTTTTTTACATCTTTTTTTTATCTGGTTGTTTTTTATAACTTTTATGTCAAACATTTTGCTGTTGTATATATGTTTTTTTTTTCAACAGTTACGTTGTCTTGAGAAATCTTGCTCCAGTTATACGTAATGAGGAGGGCTCCACTTCTAAAAACATATAAATGAGCAAGATATACATACATACATAATATATGATACATACAAATAAAAATACATGATACTTGATACATACAATATGCATAAGAGTCGATGACTTGTTGAATACACCATCAGTTCTTGTTAGACCGCTTAAGTTATTCAACGTCCAGCAAGTTCCAGAAGTGGTGGGTGACTGTCCTCACCAGAGGTAAGGATGGGTAGGTTCCAGAGACTGACGGGTAAACGCCTGTCGGGGGTTTTACATCCCGTTCGCTGTGGAAGCTCATAAACCCACAGAGCCAGCATCCCGAGAGAGGGTTCGAATTTGAATGGTCACCCATCTAAGTCCTTACCTCGCTGGACGTCGCTAAACTTCATTTTTTATTAATAAAATTAAAGGAGGAATGAAAATATCTGCCAGCTAGACAGAAATTCAAGACATGCAGTTCAAATGTGAGTTTAATTTAACTAGCTGGTTTGTGAGTTTTCAGTGAATGGAGGTTTTTTTGGCATTGGTAGGCAAGGCCATTCCATACAGCCAGAATGGAGGTTAAAACCCCCGTCGTGACCATGAACATGCAATTAAAAGTGACAGCAATCAATTCAATTCACAAAAAACGAACTCAATATCTGATGGGTTGTTTTGAGCTTTTGTTAAGCTGCCAACCCTGTAGCACGGGAAAATTAAAATTAGAGAGTGGACTGTATCACTTAGGTTTGGAGGGTTTGAATCCCGTTAATGTAAAGTTCAAAGTTTTAAATAATTATGGAATAAGAAACGAACTGACACCAGAAATAATAAATGGTTGAGTCTTACCTGGTGACTTCGCTGATTTAATTTATTACTTTTGAAAACCCCATACTTACTCCCCACTTGTAGTAAAGGAAAAAGGAATGAGATTCTACAAGTTCCCTATCAGAGTTAAATCCCTTGTGCCATTTAATAATTAATTTTGGAGGAAAATATGAAACCACACTTGCAAAGGACTGGTTTTAGATAGTTCTAGGCGAACTTAATAGCTTGACGCTATTTCACAAAAAATCGTACTAGACGTACAGCAAATTAAGAAAACTAGTTGTTCCTCTTAAGATGGCTAAAAACACAGTGACGCGGTGAGCATAGATTGCATTTCACCGAATCAAAAAGGAGACAAGAAAATCGACAAATTTAACAAGTTAGGTACTTGCTTTTGCCCTTTCACAGTATGTGGCCTCAACATTTTCCCCCCACCTTGAAAGGGTTAACTTTCAAAGGCTTCAAAAAAAAATAAACATGTTAACACTTGCAAATAAAGTCTGAGCCTCCACCTACAAAAAGTAAAAAAACTAACATGTCTATTTACAAAAAAAGGATAATAAATAAGACCTAGAAAATACCTAGTGGTATAAAAATAATTAAGAAAGGCAAAAATTTAAATTATTAGAATTTAAATATAAAAAATCATAAAAACAACAGTAAAATGACCACTAAACAAGTGGCAAAATTGCAAGTAGCAGATTGAAAAAAAAAAAAAAATTTACACATCAATAACAAGAGTGCAAAAAAAAATATTTAAAAAAAAATATATTTACACGTTCTGAAGTTGAGTACAGACTTATTGAGATGGCAGAGGACACACCTTGACTACAGGTCTTTTGTAAGACCCTGTCTTAGTTTTTACCATAACGACACGGACAATACCGTCAACACCAGGAAAAACTCCTGTTATTAATCCTAAGTGCCACATCAAAGGAGGAGCAAGATCATCCTTTAATAGCACAACCTGTCCTACAGAAACAGGATTCTGAGGTGTGTTTCCACTTGTTGCGCACCTGAAGATTATGGAGGTACTCTTGACTCCATCTGCGCCAGTAAGTCTGGACCAGATGATCAAGCAACTGATACCTACGCAGCCCGGACATGGGTCTATCAGCCACGTTCACTGCAGGGATATAATCTAAAGGATTGGCATGTAGGAAATGTGCGGGTGTGAGGACTTGCACATCATTAGGATCTGAACTCAGAGGACAAAGAGGTCTCGAGTTCAACAAGCACTCAACTTGAGTGAGAACGGTATAGAGCTCTTCGTAGGTAAGGACTTGAGAGCCTATAACTTTAAATAGGTGTTGTTTCACCATACGAATGTTACCTTCCCAAAGTCCACCCATGTGAGGACTCAGGGGAGGCAAGAATGACCACTTGATTTTATGTCTTTGTAATTCACGAGAGAGTGTATCATTGAAACTCTGAGATTCTAATAAGTTGTAAATCTCGTCTAATTGGTTTTTTGCACCTAGAAAATTGGTGCCACCATCTGAATACATGACACTGACCGAACCACGCCTAGACAGAAACCGCTTGAAAGCAGACATGAAGGCTTCTGTTGATAAGTCTGCGGCCAATTCTAGATGAATTGCTTTTGTACACAGACACACAAATAGGCAAATGTATGCCTTTTGTGCCACTACACCGCGTCGTTTACCCAAGGTAATCTTGACGAAACCTGTATAATCTGTACCGGTGTGTACAAAGGGTTTAGATTCATTGACACGAGCTCTAGGGAGTTCACCCATTAAAGCACTAGCGGCTTCAGGTTTAAACTTGAAACAGTGATTACATTTTCGCACACGTTGCCTTACAACATTGCGACCACCTAATATCCAATATTTTCGGCGCAACACACTGAGTAGCAAGTGTGGGCCAGTATGTAGGTTCATTTTATGGTGATAGTCAATAAGTAGAGTAGTTACATGGTGCTTACTCGGAAGCAATACAGGGTGTTTTTGTTCATAACCTAGAGAAGAGTTAGATAACCTACCCCCCACCAAGATGAAATCATTCTGAAGAAAAGGGTTTAACTTTTGAATTGAAGGAGAGCACAATTCATTAGACTTGAGGCTGTCAATCTCCTTACTGAAACATTCTTGTTGAACAGATTTCAGTAATCTAGTCTCGGCCTCTTGAAGCTCACTAGTTGAAATACCTTTTTTACTTATCCTTCTAGGCAAAAGTTTTAAGAATTTGAGAACATATACGATAGCACGCAGCAACCCCAACCAAGAGGAGTGTCGCTGGCCTAGTTCAAGTAATACACTAGGCTTAGATTGCCCAGTTGTTATAAATGCACTCTTCTTCTCTTCCATATTAACGTCCGCACTGATACTAGAAGTATCTAAATCAAGCGGCCACTCCGCCACTGGATGTCTTAACCACTCTGGACCTGTTGTCCAAATAGGATAAGCCACAAGTTGGTTAGGTAACATACCTCTACTTACACAATCGCTGATGTTTTCTACGCCAGCAATATGATGAAATGAATCGGAACCTACATTTTCTTGAATCTTAGCAACACGATTTGACACAAACTGATTCCAACGGTATGGTGGGGATCGAACCCAGTCCAATACAACCTTGGAGTCAGAAAGACAGAATATTTTACTTATCCTGACACGAACACTATAAGTGTCAACAATCACTTTCATTAGTTTTGAAAGTAGTAGCGCGGCTAGTAGTTCTAGACGCGCTATAGTAAGAGATTTGAGAGGACTAACTTTGCTTTTAGAAGCAACTAAACTAGTTAACACTTCACCCCGTGGTGATTTGACTACACTGTAGATAGCACAGGCGTACGCCTTTTCACTGGCGTCACCAAAGCCCACTAAAATAATTTCGCTGTCTAGATTTATATGAATATGTCTAGGAAAAGACATTTTCGATAGGAGAGATAGCTCCTGTTGAAATTGACACCAAACTTCTTGAAGTTCTTCTGAAGCTTTCTGATCCCACCCTAGTCCTAGTTTCCACAGGTGTTTAATTAACAACTTAGCGTGCAAGGTCACGGGGGCCAAGAGGCCCAAAACATCAAATATGCCTGCAGTTAACTTGAGTACATTTCGTTTAGTACACTCAGTGGGTTTCACATTAACATCAAAGGAGAACGCGTCCTCCACTGGGTGCCATGAAAGACCCAATACTTTAAAGGCAGAATCGTCCCACTTCAAACATGTCTCTAATTTTTCACTGTTAGCTATTTTACTCAGCAATAGTCTAGAATTGGATGCCCATTTTGATAACTGAAATCCACCTGACTTGAACATCGCCACTAGTTGTGACTGAAGTTCACATGCTTCACTTTCACTTGAGACAGAAGAGCAAATATCATCCATGAAGCTATCTCCTAGTACCCTGGCACTAGCCAAAGGATACTTTTCACATTCACTATTTGCTAGCTCTTTAACACATCTTAAGGCCAAGTAAGGGCTGCAAGACATACCAAAGGTCACAGTATTGAGTGTATATGTTTTTAGTTCCTCTTGAGGAGAAAACCGAAATAATATTTTTTGATACTTCCGTTGGTTTTCAGACACCAAAATTTGTAAATACATCTTTTTAATATCAGTGGTTATGACATAGGGAAATAACCTAAAGGATAACAATATGTTAAATAAATCATTATAAATTTTGGGCCCTGTGTAAAGAATGTCATTAACTGATTTTCCACTTGTGGTGGGACAACTAGCATCAAACACAGGTCGAACTTTAAATGAGGTATGATCTTGTCTTACTACAACATGTTGAGGTATGTAATACCCATCACTAGTATTATCACTGTTGACCAGAGACATATACCCACTAGACAAGAATTCTGACATAACATCACAATATTGATCATGTAATGATGCATTTTCTGAGCACAATAATTTTTTCTCTAAGTTGAGAAATCTCTTATGAGCAATGTGATATGATTCACCTAGACACAATTCAGGAGGTTCCTTAAATGGCAAGGACACCTCAAATTTACCATTATTTTTTCTAGAAAAAGTATCTAAAAAAATCTTTTCACACTCTACATCTTCAGGTTTACACACTGTAGACATAGGAACATCTTCTATTTCCATGAACTTTTTCACAGATTGTTCTAAGCTACACTCCTGTTGACTATTGATTAGACCACAGAAGAAACTATTTTCCACTAGATTTTCATTAGCCTTCCCACCCATGACAGTATATCCAAGCAGTGTGTTAACTGCTACTGGGCAGTTTTTACAACCAACGATTTTTCCTGATTCTAACAATATGGAAAACATATAAGCACCTAGAATACCATCGACTGGTTTAGGCACATTGAACTCATTGTCTGAGAGCAACACATTTTTTAAATGAGCAAGACACTCAAGGTTCATAGGCTGAACCGGAAGGTTGTCAGAAATCTTATTTACAACTAGAGCTTTGACTGAAAATTTGACATTTTCATCAAATCTTGATGTAAAATTAAAATTGACTTTGCCTTTGACAGGGCTTGATGCACCACAGATACCTTGCACAGATGTAGGCACTTTAGTTACAGTGAGACCTAATTTTCTGACTGCATGTTCAGTCACAAAATTACTCTCACTCCCAGAATCTAACAAGAGTCTCAATTCTGAGGAATTTCCTTTAAGGTCACATGACACAACCTTGACGGTTGACAATAACACACTGGAACAGGAATTGTTTTCCACACCAGGAGAACAGTATGAATGAGTCACACCACTATCATTCACTTGACCAGCAGGGGTTTGTTTACCTGAACCACTGGTAGAAGGTTTAGCAGCTTGACTCATACCTACATTTATGTTCTTCTCAAAATGCAAAAGGGTGTGATGCTTGCCACCACATTTAAAACAAGCACCCTTTGAAGTACATTGTTTGAGACTGTGATAAGAGCTCAAACATGAAAAACACAATCTTTTTAGACCAACAAATTCATGTCTATTTGTTACAGACATTTTTTGAAATTTCTCACACTTGTAGAGAGGGTGTTTATCGGAGGATTTGCACAAATGACACCCAACAAAGGATTTTTCATTAGACATGAAAGTATGGGTGGAATGAGTTGTAGCCCTAGCATTGTTGCTACGTGGCTGAGATTTAGCCTCTTTTTCCATAGGTTGGATACGAGCAAATATTTTGCCCTGCTCTTTAAGGAAAGACATAAGTGTCTTAGCAGTAGGAACCTCATTTTCCTTTAATAACATTTCAAAAATACGTCTAGCCTCTGGATCAATCTTAGAGATACCAAGGTGGCATAAGATGACCTCTCCTAAATTATTTAAGTTAAGTGCATTCAAACATTCAACAGAAGAACAATATTTGTCTACAAAATCATTGAACTGAACTGAGCTATCACATTTCACAGGTTTAGCATTGATAATCTGGTCCAAGTGGAACGCTGAAACTACCCTTTGATCAAGATATTTACTGACAAGACTATCCCAAATGTGATTATAGTTAGCCCCAATGGGAGGGTAACCACTAACTGCACTAAGTGCCTTGTGACTTAGCTTAGAAACTAAATATTGAACTCTTTGATCATTTGTCAGATTGACATTATCATGAATCATGGATTTAAATGCGTGGTAGAACACAGGAAAGGTTTGTACATCACCATTGAAAGAGCCTAAGTCTAATGGAGCTAATTTAATTGCAGCCTTGACGACTGTCTTTTCTGAAGCTTCAATGCTAGTTAGCTTACCCTGGACATATTTGATTGTGTTGACATGTGCCAATGCAGTAGATACTTCAGAATAATCAGGTACAAAACTAGTATCCTCCTCAAGTTGGAGTTTATTCACTTGGTCAATCACAGTACAAAAGTCCTGGTATACTTTATCCGTACTTTGGGTACCTATTAAAAATTCTGATCTTAAACTTTTGTCTTGTTGATTTTTATAAAAATTATTTCCACTAGTGGCAACCTTTTTTAATGTGGCAAGAAGATGGTCTTTTTTGGCCTGAAGTACAGTTAAATCTGCCATTTTTTCACTGAATTATTCACACAATATAGAAGTATAACAGAAACACAATTTGAGAGTCACTAAAGTTAAGTTATAAGGTAATTTTAAAAACTTGAATGTACTTCATTCACAAGATTTGCAGTTTATGAGGATGAAAAATAGTTAACACCTACAAGAGAATTAGATAAATATGCATGTAAAATAATCTACAACAACTTATTAATTTTTTAATCACAATACAGAGTAAATAAAATTAAATTATTCAATTTTTAAAATGAACTGAAAATTTCAAAATAACTGATAAGACATTTGAAAGCAACAACAAGGCGTCGTGCCTAGCGACTCTAGCGAGTGCTCAGAGCCTCAGACTTTACTTGCAAGCATGGTACACACGATAACATGTTCATACCTATGAAAAATGTGTTCACACTACCTATTCAAGCACACGGTCGCCAAGTCAAAGTAGACTAGGCACAATAGGTACACGGTAAAATGATTTGGATGAATTTAAATTTAATTAACACAATATACCTATGCATTTTAAACTTGAACTAAATTTGAGGAATATTACACGGATAAACTAATGGACTCCTAGCTTAAGGCTAGATCATCCGGATCCGCTAGGACCACTACATATGATGGGTTGTTTTGAGCTTTTGTTAAGCTGCCAACCCTGTAGCACGGGAAAATTAAAATTAGAGAGTGGACTGTATCACTTAGGTTTGGAGGGTTTGAATCCCGTTAATGTAAAGTTCAAAGTTTTAAATAATTATGGAATAAGAAACGAACTGACACCAGAAATAATAAATGGTTGAGTCTTACCTGGTGACTTCGCTGATTTAATTTATTACTTTTGAAAACCCCATACTTACTCCCCACTTGTAGTAAAGGAAAAAGGAATGAGATTCTACAAGTTCCCTATCAGAGTTAAATCCCTTGTGCCATTTAATAATTAATTTTGGAGGAAAATATGAAACCACACTTGCAAAGGACTGGTTTTAGATAGTTCTAGGCGAACTTAATAGCTTGACGCTATTTCACAAAAAATCGTACTAGACGTACAGCAAATTAAGAAAACTAGTTGTTCCTCTTAAGATGGCTAAAAACACAGTGACGCGGTGAGCATAGATTGCATTTCACCGAATCAAAAAGGAGACAAGAAAATCGACAAATTTAACAAGTTAGGTACTTGCTTTTGCCCTTTCACAGTATGTGGCCTCAACAATATCTATATACTTCCCATATCAATAGAACTTATTTTGTGTATCTTAATGACCAATTCGTAAGTTTAACACTATATTATGTATATTAAAAGTATTATAACATTAAAAATAACATAATTATGTAGTTTTAAAATTCATGACTCAATCTTCCATGTTGAAACTTCTATAGCTTTGTATACGTGCTTCCTCTTAATCTAAGTGAAACAGATCTCGCTATCTAAATGTCCAATGTTCACGATAAATACATTGTTGATTCTCTCTACACTCGGAAGTAAAAAAACCAAGAAACTAATAAAGAGAAACAGCTACACTCATCAATCACCCAGGCCCAGCTTTCTACCTTGCGCAGCTTTCAGTCATTCGGCCCATTTAAGTTATCCGTCTCTTAGAATTTAATGCTAATAGAGGCCCCATTCATTTTATTTTACCAACACAGGAAATAATCACGATGGAGATTTATCATAAAATACGATGATAGTCATGAGTATGATCACAAAATAACAATGATAGTGAATAATTATGATAAAAATAATAATAACTATTTTTTGTTTGAGAAACTCATTATCCAGGACAATTATTTAGCGTGGAATAAAACGAAGGTATCGTACAATAGATACAAGAATCATCTGAACAAATTAGGTACACATTGTAAATGTTATGAATGTAATGATTAGAATATTAATTATAACAGATTGTATTACATTATAACGTGTGTTAATTATATAGATCGTATTTATAGTATAGAATGGCTTGTAGACTTTCATTATAATATTTATAATGTGTGCCATTCAGATCATGATGTGTAAGGTACATCATTCAAGTCAGAATGAATAGGATATTATTTATATCATCAGGTACCTACAGAAATAATGATATAAATCATTTGTTTTATTTTTCATATTTTTTTTTTGTATACATCCTAAGCCATTTTTATTTGGCTTGTAACATTAAGTTGAACTTTGATTTGTAAGATCCCAAGGGACAGAGCAAAAAGTCCATTTCAAAATTATTACATACCTTCCAAAATTTAAACCGTGCCGCAACAACCAATGCATAAAAATTCGTCTCAAATTTATGTCATCAAAGACTTAAAGATCTCTTGCCAGAGCGTCGCGATGGCGCGTTGAATACACCGGTCCTCGTAGGATCACCGAAGTTAAGCAACGTCCAGCGAGGTGAAGACTTCGTGATACTGACTTCCCAAGCCAACCCAGGCTGGGTGAGGTTCCTTTGGGTAGTAGGTTTGTGAGTTTTTTCCTACGAATGGAGTTTGACTCCCCCGTCGTGATATAACCACGCAGCGACGTTATATATGTATATATACAAAAATATAAAAAAAAATAGACAAATATCTCTTTTATAACAAACATAGACATAGAAATATGTAGTTTGTAGTAGTATATCGATATGAAAATAAATATATGATCGCCAAAACACATCATTTGCGTAGGGTACACACTTCCTCTACAGTCAAAACTATACTTCCAAAATTTAAACCGAAAAATTCGTTGTATCCAAATTCATGTCATCAAAGACTTTAAGATCTCCTTGATAACAGATAAACTGGTGTGACACCACACGACTTTCGTTATAACAAAAAAAAAAAAAAAAAAAAAAAAAAACTGGTGACTCAATTTGCCTCGCGACCGCAGAGTTTGAATGATTTCAACCAAAAGTTTCGTTAGCTGGGTTTGTATGGTATACATATACAGGGTGGCGCAGTGCGCATGACCACATTTAAAATTGTTACCATGCGATTAATAATTGAGTTAAGATATTGAAATAAAAAATAATTTGTAGAAAAAATGTGGAAGTTTAATTTACATGAGTCAGTTTTTCACGTATGAAAGATGATGCCCTACAAAAGACGTCCTTGCCGAGTTACACATTCTTCGAGACGCTCGCTAGAGCATCACGTTCACCAACATCTCCTCAGGAATCCGAGCGATTTCACGGCGGAGAGAGTCCTTCAGGTGAGCAAGGGTACGAGGTTTGTAGACATAAACTTTGGCCTTCAGATATCCCCATAAAAAAATCACAAGGAGTGAGTTCGGGTGAGCGTGAGCGTGGCGGCCACAGTGCGTCCCCATTCCGGGAAATCACACGACCGGAAAAATTTGACGCGGAAATGTTGGACGTGAAAAATTGACTCATGTAAAATAAACTTCCACATTTTTTCTACAAAATACTTTTTATATCAATATCATAACACAAATATTAAACGCATGACAACAATTTCAAATGTGGTCATGCGCACTGCGCGACCCTGTACATAATAAACTTCCATACCAAATTTATTTCAAGTCTAGCTCTTACCGTTCTCGAGATATCGTGTGTTTACACACACACGGACGCACGCGGCGGACCACTTTTTTAATATCCTCCTCAGTCTATGATTCGTTTGATTCGTCCATAATTGTGAAAAGCTGGGTAGGTCAAATTTTCGACGAATACAACACTTTACTTATTATGGATAAGGAAAGTAAAAACTTTCAGATTTTATTGTATTTCAACACAACGTATTGTTAACACATTACAAACAAACATAAAATATAGTACTTAAGATTAAGAAGACAAATTAAGATAAATTCGCAAGATACGTGTACAGGAACATTAGGTACACTCGACCAAACAAGAACCATCAAGCCCACGGACCAATAAAACCAACAGCATCTTTACTAAAGAGGTAGTTGGGGCCTCTGTCCACACACAGCTCAACAGAACCATGTTTGGCAATTCCACTTGTCGCCGCGGCGAATCACTGGTTTGGCTTTCAAGTATGTTTTGCATTCAACTTTTTGGTTCAGTAAATTTCAGAATTTTCGAGTGTAAATGGTTTGGAGTTACCGAATTTAGTAATAATAATAATAGAAAATCTTATAAGGGCAAAGCTTTATAAGTAAAGCTATTAAGCCCAGAACTAAATAGTGATTAGGACACTTTCGTGATATCATAACTACTCAAGTCGCTTTACCAAATCTACGCTAAAACGGGACTTGAACCACCGACCTCCAGGTTATACGTCCGCCGCCGCCTTATCGATCCAGCTACTGAGGTCGGTAACAAATTCTACTATTTCATCTATTTCTCCTCTTGTGATTCTCTAACTGACCTTCCAGTCTTTGTTTAAAGACTTCTAAGTTTGTTACCGTCCTCAGTAGCTTGATCGATAAGGCAGCGGACTTGTAACCTGGAGGTCGGTGGTTCAAGTCCCGGTTTCAGCGTAGATTTAGTAACGCGAGTTTGAGTAGTTGTGATTTCACGAAATTGATTAACGCAAATAAGATAACTTTTTAGTTTGTTGACAACTTGACATGTTGTTTGTTTCTAAATTTTTATATGCTTAAATTTGGGTAGGATTCAGAGTGGTTCACGTTGTATCTTTGATATGAATATGTTTCTCAGGTCCTTAACTCTGCTGCTTGTAGGTTTTTGGCTACTTTGTCGAGGTTGTTAACTGTGTGTGTTGTCGAGTGGGATGACAAGTCGTTGTCAATTCTTGTTTCAGTTTTTGTGTTTTTTTTTTATCTCTAAAATTTTTTGTCTCTTGTTTCAACTTGTGCGAGGCAAGCTTTCAAGAATTTTGGAATTTTTTTTTGAGTCCTAAAAAAAATTCTTTGATTTTGTAAATTAGATTGGTCAGTGTTTTTTTTTATCTCCTCTGAATTCATTCATTGACCTAGCTTGTGTCGGTCTCTTTGTTCAATGGGCTGTGCGGGCTTTGAAATTGAATGGAATAATTTATATTAATTAATTATTATTTTCATTATTCTTAGAATCTATTCCGTCCAAGCACGCTCCCAAACGCCATTTATCATTGGATGATAATTAATTCGGACTGTTTCTCTTCTAGTTTCCAAGATGTCCAAAAAAACTAAAAAGTTTTTATGAATAGTACCCATATGAAATTAATTTGTATCCACGTAAGACCATTATCCGCTCCTACCGTCAAAAAGAGAAAAAAAATAGTGCCACTTAATTTTATTAAAAAAAAAAAAAAAAACAATAAATGAACTTGCTCAAAACAATAAATGTACCTATATTATTATGTATATTTTTTTAAAGAAAGAGAAAAAATGTCGAACAAAATTCATTGACATTAATTTATCTATTTTCACTATAGTAAAAATATAATGCTGAAAAAATGACGTAAATAAACATATTATTTTATGTCAGAATGAATTTTTCATGACCACTTTTAAACTAAATATGTAAATCACAATAAAATAATCCTTAGACAAGGACCTAAGACTCGAAACCAATACAAAGCTATGAAATCTTTTAGAACCACATTAAAAAGTCTAATAAAATAATAACACAAAGAATTTTTTTGAAAACAAGGAGCCATGTTCTCTCAGAGGCACTGGTGATGGGTTTCTAAATCAAAAGGCCGTGAACCCAGAACCCTCGGTTCCACAGTTAGTGCGTGCCTACTGCCTACACACAAACATCTCAAGATCATGTTGATGTATTTCAATGTTTCCTCCTTTATCTTTTTAATCTATTTTTTTATGAATGCTTTTTGAAATCTCTAATCTTGTTGTTGTTAAAGTTGGAAGTTGGCTGTCGTTCCAGAAGATCGCCTACTCAGTTACTCACTGGCTGTCTTGTGCGTTAGGCATTTGCTGTTTCCATCCTGTTTTTGTGTCTTTTTTAGAAAAAAATTGGGCTTTTAACGTCTCTTTCAACTGCATGTTCATATCACGACGGGGGTTTTACCCTCCATTCGCTAGTAACTCACAGACCAGCTGCTCAAATTAACCTCACCCTGCCAGAGTGGGGCCGGTTCGTGTTTCAATGGTCACCTATCGAAGTCCTAATCTCGCTGGACGTTGGTTAACTTCAGTCTCTTTCTGTTTTTGTTTATTATTTCTTTGATTTTTTTTTTTTTGTTGAAGTTTCTTTTCCTCTCTTGAACAAAGTAGATTTCATGAGGATAATTCCAGGATACAAGATATCGAGATTTGAAGATAACGCCCGAAGGAGGAAAACAAATTTAAGAAGCCGAGAAATTTTATGGGGTGTGTGTGAGAGAGAGAGAAGAGAGGAGAGGAGAGAGAGAGAGAGAGAGAGAGAGAGAGAGAGAGAGAGAGAGAGAGAAAGGAGAGAGAGAGAAGAGAGAGAGAGAAAGAGAGAGAGAGAAAGAGAGAGAGAGAAGAGAGAGAAGAGAGAGAGAGAAAGAGAGAGAGAGAAGAGAGAGAGAGAAAGAGAGAGAGAGAGAGAAGAGAAAGAGAGAGAAAGAGAAAGAGAGAGAGAGAGAGAGAGAGAGAGAGAGAGAGAGGAGAGAGAGAGAGAGAGAGAGAGAGGATATATCCTTCTTTTCTGACCTTGATCATGTGTGATCCACTTCTAAGAAGACACCTGAGGTGTGTATCTCTCTCTCTCTCTCTCTCTTTCTTGGAGGCGATAAGGAGAAAGAGAGAGAGAGATGAATCTAGGACGAACCAATTAAACGTAGCTATAATGATGGCGTTTTCTGTACATCAACATTCAACATCCTAGGACAGAGGGTTAGGTTGCGGGTAGAGACCGAATTAGAATTCTGTCCATTGAATTAATTATTGTCATAGTTACATTCTACGGGTTTACCATTATACGTTCCAGGGAACCAAGTGTACCAAATTTCGTAACACGGGATTACACCTGATTTCCTAACCTATTGCCACTGCGAAACTCTAATAGCTAAATTGCTACCCAACTCCCACATCCAGCAACTACAACGACCCCCAATTGTTGACTTCACTAACGTATTCACACTGCTGGTGCTGACTGCCTACTAACTGTAAATCGCTACACCAACCCCTCCTCTCACTCTCTTTCACTCTCTCTCTCTCAGCTCTCTCTCTCTCTCTTTTCATCTCTTCTCTCTTTCTTCACCCTCTCTCTTCTCTTCTCACCCTCTCTCTCTCACCTCTCTCTCTCTCTCTCTCTCACTACTCTCTCTCTTCTCTCTTTCTCTCACACAGCCCTCTCTCTCGGAAAATGACGTGGAAAATTCTCACGCCACTGAGAATCTCGAACCGGGTTCTGCGAACCGGACGACCTTGCTGGAGAAATTACGGCTGGGGATTTACATAATAGATTGTGTGTGGCTGTTCCTTTGTGTTGTGCGCTGTCAGTTATGTACTTATGTTGAGGTCTGGTGGTATATTGTTTGTTGTACTCTATGGAAAACCTAACGGTTCCAGTCTTAATGATCTGTGAGTTGTACCTGGTGAGCCAGCCTCCATGGCGTGATGGTTGTGACTACTGCTCGTAGTCCAGAGGTCCTGAGTTCGACTCCCGGTAGTAGCAGACTTTTCGACGAAAATTACAATGAGCATTGCCGTACATAGTTTCTGTCTTGAATTCACTAACGGAGCCCAACGATAAATTATTAAGCGATGAAATCGAGCAATAATTCAACAATCCAGGATGGTTTAAACGCTTCTATTTTGAGACCTCTTGGACTTACATTCGATTTCATTTTAACAAAACAGCTCCCTTTTAACAAAACTATGGAAAGATTTTAGTTATGTGTACCTCTTGACAAGGTATCCCTGTTAGAGAAGTAGATTTATTCAATTGGCTTTCGTCTGAGAAGAGACATTGAAAAGGTTGTCAATTTCTCAAGGCTTGTCCTTACAACTGTTCCAACTGTCCTGGTCATGCTAATTGGTACTGTCTCTGCTCAAGTTTATGATCGCCACATGGTCGTCATCACGGCATTGTAGAGTCCTATCTGTCCAGTAGAAAGCCAGAGCTCAGGAATTATAATCGTGACTTATTAGCCGTGATGCCTGTAGAAATGTTAATTGGAAAACCCTGCCAAGATTTTCTTGCCTGTCACAAGCACATAGGAGACACAAGTCATAACTGCATTGTAATTGGTATTATCAACCGACCTCAGTAGCTTGAAACAGACCTCAGTATCTTGATCGATAAGGAGGCGACCATGTAACCTGGAGTCGTTTATTCAAGTCCCGGTTTCGGTGTCGATTTAGTAAAGCGAGTTCGAGTAGTTGTGATATAACGAAAGTGATTAACACAAATATGACAACTTTTTTACTATTATATTAGCACCGACCTCAGTAGCTCGATCCTTAAGGTGGCGGATTCGTAACCTGGAGGTCCGTGGTTCGATTCTTTAGTATGGCATAGTTTTAGCAAGGTGTGTTTGAGTGATGGTGATATCATAATATGAAAAGGATTTTAAGTTCATTTTCACATTATATGACAGATAGGGTGGGTTTTGTTTGTTCAAATTCCACTATTCTATGCTCAAATTCCACCATTCTATGTTTGATTCCATTGTGTCTCATTTCGTTCCAACATTTTGCGTATTATCATTATCTTATACTCTTGTATATTGCAAAATAAAGCTGTAGATCTTGCTATACGTGATATTTGTCAATAAAATTATGTAATTCCATGTTCCTCATCTCGGTGGCGCCAAATTCAGCTCCGAAACAATATACGACAATGCCTCTCTGTGTAACGTAAATTTAGGAAAAAATAAACATAGGGCCATGCCTCGGGCCATAACTCGGGTGCAGCCTCCTATAGTTCCAGAGTGCCACATTCTCAGCACTAGTTATATATTTGTGTTAATCACTTTCGAAATCACAATTCAAACTCGCTTTACAATTTACGCTGAACGGGACTTTACCGACTCAGTTACATCCGCCGCTAGAGAACATGAATCGTTACTATTATTATTACCTTGAGACCTGTTATTCTCTGGTGACATGATTTCATTACCAATACCAACAACAATTAATCATAGCGGATCCTAAGGTCAGACGACATTAATAGATTCAATGCTTGTAACTGTTGGTGTTGACAACTTTCAAAAGTTGTCACCATCACGCGGCCTTGAACCCGTGACCCCTGGATGACGAGGAACGATAAATAACCGCAGTGATTGCATTCGCATTTCGCATGAGATGCATAAAAACTGAGGTGTGCTTGAATTGCTTCATCGCCATTTTTTATGTCGTGGCATTAAAACATTGCCGTAATGCCGTATGGTATTCTGCCCATCCCTAGGCATAACCCTGAGGAGTTCGTGTTTCTTTAATTGAAGAGGCACAAGTACCCTAACACTTAGACGACCGGGTGTACACCACCGGTTGTACAAACATCTATGAGGAATAGACCGGAATAATTATCGCCGGTCCCACGAAAGAACCCACTAACATACCGCGGTCTCCCTTTTTTCCACACGAAGTGTAATTTTTGCAGATCTATGTCAAACGGGTTTTCTATGGCTGGCTTCCTATTCAATTGCAATCCTTTTTTCATCACACATCTAAACCTCAACAGGAACTTTCTTGACATTGTTGGGTCTGCATTGTCCAACCCCTTTCATTTAGTTGAAGTTGGTCGGTTCTGGCACTGCTACTTCATTTTACTGCTGAATGCTCGTAACGCCAATCATGTAAATGGTGTCAACGATATGTGTTTTGTCTTTCGGACTGAGATGTCTGGTACTGCATCTGTTGAACGTCCCCCAGCGAACGTGTCTTATACACGCACTCTTCTTCTTTTACTCTGTCTTATCCTGCTCAAGCAAGGTCGACGTTGTTCAACCTCATGGTTGAGGTTGGTTGGTTTTGGCTTATTTTTTTTACTGCTGGATGCCCTCCCTAACGCCAACGATTCTATTTGATTTAACGTCCTGGATTAGGACGGGGCTTTTATCCTCCATTCGCTGGGAATTGTACCAGCTACCCACATTAACCTCACCCAGCCTGGATCGGGCCGGAAATGCCAGCCTTACATGTACGGAGGGAACAGAATCGTCCTTTTTCTGTGGTAAAAAGTCTGCTCCGACCGAGGAGTCGAACTATAACGTACATATGTAACCCTCAATCCGTCGGGTTTCTTCTGGACTTGGATCTTGTTTCTACTCTTGTCCATAACATAACATGTCCGGCACTGCCTAGCTCGGAGGCATATGGATGCTTGTTCTCTTGTAGTTCAGGAGTAGGAGATGAGATTGTGGGTATGGTTGTTCCGACCGAACATACTTAGCGCCGGAATCATTAACATGAGACGCTTTGTCAAGTTTTCCAACTCCTGTTCAGAGCATAGTACGGGTCCAGAAATTGTCCTATACCTTGCTAGGAGGCATATGGATTATGTGGGTGCTTGTAAGAGGAGATGAGATTGCTGTGGATATGGTTTCCTGATCGAAGATTTGATTCGTTAGCGCCGGAATCATTAACATTAGACGCTTTGTCAAGTTTTCCAACTCCTGTTCAGAGCATATACGGGTCCAAAATGGTCCTATACCTTGCTAGGAGGCATATGAAATATGTGGGTGCTTGTAAGAGGAGATGAGATTGTGGATATGGTTTCCCTGATCGAAGATTTGATCCTTAGCGCCGGACTTATGAAAATTCCACGTTAGACGTCTTCGATGCTAAATAATCAGTAAAATCACATCATATAAATTTTAAAGTATATTTTCTTTACATGAAATGAAAGATGATTCTAAATCTGTTGGAGTTCTTTGATTTCTAGAAGAAAAAAAATCTTTAGGAATATACTTCTACAGATGTATATTTTGGATTAATTTTGTTTCTTATTTCATTGCTATCTAATAAATCAATAATTGAAACAGTTTCGGATTTCGGCAGCGAAAGTCGTGTGATGTTCACAATTCATCACCACTACATTTTTTGCTATGGGTCTTTTCTAAAAGAAATTTTTAGGGATACAGCTTCAATGTGAACTATGGTGATCGTCTGGTTAATGTTTCAATTCGAGAAATGCTGTGGTGCTTGGAGCATGCGCATGGATTCTGTCACTCTCTGTTGCATATTGTTGCATATTAGCATAATGTCGGCGCAGATCATATTCTGCAACAACTCGGATTTCTTATATACGGAGTGTTACAAAAGCTGCCCTTGGTGACATTGCCATGTGGAAGGTCCCAGGTTCAAATTCCAGAGATGACGACGAATTTGTATTGAAAATTTGGATACAGTTGTTTGTAAGGGATACCTTCCGCTAAGGCTCGTATTGACTCAGCAACTACATGTGAAGTATTGTGTCACTTCTTGCCCGTCACTCCCTTCAGAGGGGAGGCATATTACGGGATAGGCAAGCTACAACACAGACCACATTCTGCTGTTTTTACTATACATGTAGGCATCTGTAAGAATCCATGCATCTATCTGTAAGGAACATTTCTCATTAAAACCAAGTATGAGTGGCTAGAACGAACGGGAGACCAAGGAGTCGAGTACCATTTAGGAAAGCTCATCAGAGCTTTCATACATACTACAAACACAGATTTCTAGTACAAGTAAAGTGAACACTGAACATGAAGTGGCTGAATGAGGCTCTTTTTCCAAAATGCCAAAAAAAAGTGAACCACCCTGTAGATATAGACTTGACTGAGATCATCCTTAGAATAATTCACTGTCTGGTGTTATAGTTCTCACCAATATAGTGCTATAACAGTGATAGTCATCTTTACCAGGGGTTCTCAACACATCAAGTGACACCCTGGCTTGAGTGAGGCATAGATATTTCTTAGCCTAGAGTATTCTAACAACTTTCCACCGAGATAGAGACTTACTTGGTAGTTGACCCCAAAAGTGGTTCTTGTAATAATGGTCCTTCCTGTTCAGCCCAGGCTAGATGAGGTTAATGTTAGTATGTTAATTTCTTGCGAATAGTACGTTAAAATACCGTATAAATTGGCATCCATCTATAAGAGACGTTAGGCAAAAAACCAGATTTTTTTTGTTTAACGTCGCTTTCAACTGCATGAATGTTTACATCACGACGCGACGCTCCATTCCCTGGAAACTCACCAACCAGCTACTCACATAATATAACCTCACGCAGCGTCAGTAGGGCCGGGAATAGCCAGCATCACGAAGTTCGAATTTGAATGGTCACCCATCCAAGTTCCTAGCCTCGCTGAACGTCGTTTAAATTGAGTGACAAAACATTTACTGGTGTACTCAACGGAAATGGTGCTGTACCTTGCTAGGAGGCATATGGATTATGTGGAAACTTGTATATAATAGGAGACGTTGCTTAACTTGAGTGACAAAACATTAATAATTGGTGTACTCAACGGAAATGGTGCTGTACCTTGCTAGGAGGCATATGGATTATGTGGAAACTTGTAATAGGAGACGTTGCTTAACTTGAGTGGCAGAATCAATAACCCCGCCCTTTAGGTAGGACATTAACTTCATTTTTTTCCCCCTGTATCTTTGCTTAATCTTATTGTTTTTCTTTATAATTTCATTCTATTTTACCATATGTATTTTTGTTCTACCTTAATAAAGGTTACTATAATAATAATAAAAGAATCAGAACTGGTGTACTCAACGTGCAATCCACGCTGGCTCAAACAAGATTTGAAAACCACTCGGATCATCCACTATGTTTGTTGCTTGGGTTGCGTTGCTCCATTATTTCTGCAACAGTGTTCAAGATGACTTCACTGTGTTTCGCAAAACAATAATAAAAAGCAATTGCGAAAATTGTAGCAACAATAGCGGTGATCATAAGAATAAATAATGCTAATGAATGTATTATGGTGAGAGTGTTTGTTCTGTGGTGTGTGATCCCTACACCAGATATTTATGCTGCAATTTCATTGTCAAGATGTGTGTGGTGTGATCTTCTATTATGCTGAAATTGTTGCTTTGTCCTTAAGGTGTTGATTTAATAGAGCAATCGTAATCTTAACGGTGATCTCAATTCTCAAGGGTTGAAATAATGGGCTGAGTGACCTCTTTTGTTTCGTGATGACTCCTTTAAGAACATGGTATTTTTTTCTCCATGTAACATTTGTAACAATCATCGAACACCAATAACATACATAAATGAATAACAAAAACTTGAAAACATAAACAAAAAAGATAAATAGAACAAAGTTGGTTAGATATTTACAATTGTTAGTTTTTTTAGCTATCGTATTTGTGATAATCAATTTCGTGATATCACAACTACTCAATCTCGTTTTACTAAATCTACGCTGAAACCGGGACTTGAACCAGCAACCTCCAGGTTACAAATTGGCCGCCTTATCGATCAAGGTACTGAGTTCGGTTTACATTTGTTTTGTAATCATGGTCGAAGCTATTGTTTGAGGCTCTTAATTTATCATTATTATAATGACTTTTGTTTTTGTTGTCAGAAAATATTCCTGCAGAAGAGAGTGTGCAATTTCGAAAAAAGTATTGTTTAATAATAATAATATACTCTTTAGTGGAAAGTAACCCATACATAGTAACTACGCTACCTGGATTACCAGACTAGGGCGTTAACCAATTGACTACCAATGCACTTGTTGTAAAAATACGTGAAAACACAACTTGGTTTGTAGAGAGTAATAACTTTTTTTACTTGAAGTGCATTATTGGGAATTGGGAATATTACATACGAGTGCACAGTGCAGTGTGTGCATAAATTAGGATTATTATTATCTGACCTGGTTTCAAGGTTTTCAGTGAAACCCTTACAATTAACACAACTGCGACCTGAGATCTATTGCGACCAGTTGATTCTATTTGGTTTTATAGTCCTGATAGTGCCTTGCCTAACTTTTTAATAATAAAATTACAGTTTCATCATTGTTTAAATCTTCTGGGACTTGAAACACCAAGATATGGGAACAAATACACATAGTACAACAGTAAGTTCTGTACCTTGTATTTGTAAATGTGTACCTATGTTGCAAAGTACGGGGAAACCGCTAGAAGGTTTAATAAAGCTAAGAATACCTGTTTACTTTTGTGAATATTGCCCAGGTCAAACCACTATGAGTAATGGAGTATTGTTGCTCAGAGCTGTGAGGAATAGAGTTGGTTCTCTTTAATTATCTATTTCTTCATAATTAGACGTTTCTTATTGCTTTCAACTTGTTTGGAAATCACGTCAGAAACGGAGGGACGAGAGTTCGACTCGGGCTTGCGGGAATTTTTTTGGTAGGATGATCGGTAAGGAATCATGAGGGGCGAAAATATTCTGGAAAAAGATTTAGGTCGAAATTATTAGACGTTTTTGTAATATACCTCTGTGCCGCTGTGTTTGATGATGGGGAAAACCAATGCTAAGCAATTACTTAAGTTATCGATTTTGTCTATTAATTTCGCCCTTGGTTTTTTTCTTCTTCAAAAATTTATGCTCTCCCATCATGTTTATTATGCAAACAAGTTGTTCTCTCCCATCTTTTTTACTGTGGGCACAATTTATACTCCCATCATATATGCTATGGGCACAATTTTCAATCCCATCATGTTTACTATGGGCATAATTTATACTCTCCATCATGTTTACTATGGGCACAATTTATACTCTTCCATCATGTTTACTCAGGGCATAATTTGTACTCTCCCATCATGTTTACTATGGGCACAATTTATACTCTCCCATCATGTTTACTATGGGCACAATTTGTACTCTCCCATCATGTTTACTATGGGCACAATTTATACTCTCCCATCATGTTTACTATGGGCACAATTTATACTCTCCCATGTTTACTATGGGCACAATTTGTACTATCCCATCATGTTTACTATGGGCACAATTTATACTCTCCCATCATGTTTACTATGGGCACAATTTGTACTCTCCCATCATGTTTACTATATGGGCACAATTTGTACTCTTCCATCATGTTTACTATGGGCACAATTTGTACTCTCCCATCATGTTTACTATGGGCACAATTTGTACCATCGTCATCGATGCACAAGTTCTCTCAATTATTGAGCTTATTTATTGTTATGAGTCTCACACCCGTATTTATGAATAAATTCGTAAGACTATGCTCAGCACAATCTGGGGAAAGCACGTGCTTACGTCTAAGCACGTCCTTAACTAATTGGTATTTATGAATAAATCCGATGTCATTGAAGCATAGTCTTATGGGAGACTATGCTTTAAGAGCTATGTTGGCTACACTGTATTTTAGACCGGGATTTTTCAAATAGGCGAAATTCAATACAAATATTTAAAAATGTCAAAAGATGAAACGTCTTCAAACTAATCTAAGCAATCCAAGCAAACTTTTTCACTGATTTTCACCATAGTGAGCCAAAAAGTGGTCGAATTCGTCCATAATAAGGTATAAATAGTTTTAATTAGATACTGCTGTTTATTTTGTGTCTATGTAATTATGTATAATGTTGCCATAGCAACGTCAGTTGTTTACTCAGATATTTTCCCTGCAGTGTCTCAGCACATGCTTACAGTAAATTGACATTTATGAATAATTATTCCTATCTGAGCACATGCTTGACTGATCCAAGCACACGCGTAAGGACATGCTTACGCAAGACTGCGGTAGGGCAGTCTTACCGCTTTCTGAGCATATGCTCAAATGCATAACCAATCAAAATCACTTGAACATCTTCTGCGCACCAAAAAACTGCGTGTATTTTAGTAAACAATTTTTATTTCTCCAGTTTTTCAAAGATCTTGCATAAATTTTGTTTTTTCCAGTATTAAAATCATTGAATTTATTTATTTTTTAAAATCATTATGGACGAATTCGACCAATTTTTGGCTCAATATCGTGAAAATGAGTACCATTTGGTTCGAGCACCGAAGAGATACCTGCGAGATCCAGGAAATTTGTTGGAATTTTTTGATGATGACCAGTTACGATACAGGTATGTTCCATAAATTAACTTATTTTAATTTTTAATATAGGTACACATCTATTTCTCTCTCTCCCTCTCTCTCTCTCTCTCTCTCTCTCTCTCTCTCTCACAACACACACACACACACACTTGCTTTGAGTTAGTAGATCGTCACGACAAATTTCGAGTAGGTCGTAAAAGGTAAATATGTATATTTGTTTCACCATCCATAAGTCCTTACTACGTGTAGCTTAACCCTATTGAGATATTCCCTGATCCAAAAGGACCTATAGGAAAAAATTCAGGTTAAAGATAGAAAATTTGGGGGAGGGGGAGGGACTCGTAACCTAGAGACCGAGGGATCGAGTATTTTTTAATGCATGACATGTTTATCGAGGTACAATACCTGATTTATAAAAATCTGTAGAGCTTATCACAAATACTTTTCATAGCTGCAACATTCATTCTAGAGAATATCTATAAAAGAAAGCTGTCTGTATGTGTATGTGTGTATGGATATTCTTTATACAAAACCACACCGTTTGACCGAGAAACCTAAATAGGACCGTTTGAATCAGAGAATTCTTCTAGGTTAGGTTTATATCTCCCTAAGTTTAAGCTACAATGAGTAAGGATAAAAAATGGATGGGTGACGAATAAAATATTTACGTTTTTTAAAAACCTAAATGACATTTTGTGTGTGTGTACTGTGGGTTGTGTGTATGTGTGGTGTGTGTGTACATGTGTGTATGGTGTGATGTGTGTGTGTTTGATGGGCTGGCGAAGCGGCGACTGTAACCCGCTAGTCAAATAATAAAAATATTAAAAAATGACACACACACTCTCTCTCCCCTCTCCTCTCTCTCTCTCTCTCTCTCTCTCTCTCTCTCTCTCTCTCTCTCTTTTTATCCAATGTTGCCATCTAGACAATTTTATAAGCGTTATTACGCGGAATTATATGACTTTTCTGTATTTTTAACATCTTAATATCTTATTTTTGCCTTTAATGCCGCCACTGGGCGCTACTAACATCAAAGCAGCTACTCATTTTTCCTCACGAGGTATGAGTGGACCCCGAACACCCAAGTACAGAGTAGAAAAAATCCTGCCCCGCTGGAGATCGAACTCAGGTCACCGTGCGTGCAATGCCTAGTGCGGTAACTCACTCGGTAACGTTGACTACTTTTCAATGGGATTAGTTATAATGAAATTTGAGAAACACCGCCTGGGGGGGGGGGGGGCACGTGCCCTTCCTTTATATCTGCTCATGATATAGTTCTTTATTTTGGGATAAACTTTATTAAGAGCAGGAGTCTAGCACACCTCCACAGCTAAATCGCATAGGTTTAAACTGATGGTTGGACTATTTCATGTAGGAGAATTTGACCTTGAATCAACAGGAGTTTGACCCAGGATATTGTATATCATATATATATTTTATTTCAGATTCTCAAAGGATGTTGTTTTAAACGCTATATTCAAAACAATACAGTCTGTACAGTCATCAACATTCGATTTTGAAATGGAACCCCCTATTTTTTATTTAATATTCAAAATCTGCGTTAAATTATGCACATAATTGACTCTTCAATCGATACTGTGTTCAACCGGATGTTTGATCAACCCTGCTGAATTATGAACTTTTCTTCGAGAAAAAGGTGTTAAAACCTTAAGTGAGATACATCAAAACAGTGTAATTATCTTGAAGGTACTTCCATGGGCTCAACAGCACTTTGGTGATGAGAAATGGACATTACAGCAGGACTCTGCGCCAGCTCACAGAGCAAAGGATTGGTGCAGAGCTCATTTTCCTCTCTACATACCATCTCAAGAATGGACCCCGTACTCACCGGATCCAAACCCCTTGGATTACAGTGCTATATTACAAAAAATTGGTCCATTATTGAGGCTAGAGCACGAGTCTTTAAAACAAGTCTTGAGTCAAGAGTGGAAAAAAATAACCCCAGAAGAGTTGCGGTCCATCGCACTTAACTTTGTCAAAGGTTTAAAGCTATGCATCCGCGCTAGGGTGGCTATTTCGAAACCGCTTGAACATATCACTCTTGAGACTACTTGTTATCAGTTAATCTTTGTATTTGTACTTATTTAAGGAATTAAACCAAAAACATGGCGTATACACAGTATACAATAATAAAAGTCACCGTGGCTAAGTGAGTTAGCGCGCTAGGCATTGCACGCACGGTGACCTGGGTTCGATCCCCAGCGGGGCAGGATTTTTTCTGCTCTGTTCTTGGCTGTTCGGGGTCCACTCATACCTCGTGAGGAAAAATGAGTAGTTACTTGTATGAGTAACGACCAGTGGCGGCATTACCAGAGTAAAAAGAAATTAATGTAATAGAATAATTCGAAAAGTACAGGAGGCTCTTAGTAATGCTGCGCTACCCACAAAAAATTGTGAAGAGGCCTTGTGCTTCACCACAAATAAAATTATACATATAGGACAGTATACAATAATTTTTTGTCACCCTGTAGATCACAATTTTAGTGCATAATGTAGAGCTAATTATCTTCTCTTTTGAATTCTTGTGTATTATTTGTCCTGGTAACTGCATCAAAGCAGCTTCTCATTTTCTTTATGAGGTTCGAGGAGATAAACACAAACACTCAAAATGCGCAGAACCAAAAAAAAAAATCTGACTGCTGGGATTCGAACCCGGTTATTGCTCATAATCTTTTCAATACCAAATAAAGCAATTCCTTCAGATTTCGAGAAAAAACCTTTTCTTGCAAAACCAGAACAGAGGACTGTATCTAATTATAATGAACCATCATGAGGACATATTTTATGTAAAATATAATGCTGTAAAAAAAATAAATACATTGTAAAATTTAAGTATGTATAATAAACATTAGTATAAATTTTATTCAGTCTAAACAAATTCACAGACTAGTTCATGTAAAAGGATCAAGAACAGGATCAAAAAGAAAAATAAGCTGGTGTGAACATCACTCAACTTTCTATTACAATAAAAAATTCCAAAATGTCAAACAAAAGAAAACACTGCCAATTATGAACACAATACTTCCTCGTGATTGTTTCACATAGTGCCAATTTTGAGAATTTATACAAAACTACTTGTATCTCCAAAACGACTGAACCGATTTTCTTTAAATTTGTTTTATATGATAGAATACCAATTTTTCTACATTCTAGATTCCACAAAAAATTCTGTATCTTCAAGTCGTGGTCCTTATTTTTGACTTTTTTGTCCAAAATTTCGGATTTCTTAAACTCTAATAGTTGAATTAAAATAAATTAAAAAATAAATATAAAGAGCTTATGTAAAACAATAATATGCAAATACATACAAAATTTCATCAAAATCGGGTATACCGTTCACGAGATATAAGCGTTTAAATAAAAAGTTAGTGGTCAGGCGCATGGTCTCTTTCACCCAGACTCGCTAGTACGAATTTGATTAATTTGAAATGGGACCATCTACAGAATGTCTTCTATATGTGGGCGAAATTTCATCAAAAGTCGTCGAGTATTTCCCGAGATTTGCGCGTTACAAGGAATACTTTTAACAGACCGACGGACCGACAGACGGACACAAAACCAAATTTGCTCAGGAGATTATGAAACGTCCAGAAATATAATAATAATATCGCCTTATTTATACTGCCCGATTAGGACTATAGTGTCCCATTATTCCAGCAGTAAGCTCAAGACGGTTTATTATGTGGTAAAAATTCCAAATGGGAGGATAACTTATCACGTCCCGGCTGGGTTTCGAACCCACGACCTCTGGTACCTCTGGATTCACAGAGTGCTGCCTTTACCACTGAGCTACCGGGACAGACAATGAATATGAAAAAAATTGAAATCGGAGCAAAAAAAATATTTATTTTTTTACAAAAACGAACAAATTACTTCTGATTACTAATATTAGAAATTTCTCGGAAGTAATGAACCCGTGATTTCAGGGGATTTTTTTGAAATTTTCGGAATTTTTTGAAATTTTTTAAATAAAAAAAGTGACCGATTACAATACTTTCTATACCATAAGGTAATAGAAAGAAAAAAAATGTTCTTATTTATTTAATTTTTCCAGTTCCATCTTTTGCTTCCTCTCCTCAAACATCTGTTTATCTTTGATGATTTGCAAATTGACATCCGCAAATTGACTTCCGAAGCAAATATGAATGGGCCTCAGAGTACTGCTGAGTTTGTAGCAGGACCCTATTGGACCTGGCATCAAACTCGTCTACAATTAGGTCCTGTTTCCTCTTCTTTCTTGTAGGTCCTGTAAACAGATAAAATAAAATATGATTAAATTACTACCCAGCATACGTATATAGGTAGCAGGGGTTTTTCTTTGGGGGGGGGGGGGGGGGGGGGGGGGGGGGGGGGGGGGGGGGGGGGGGGGGGATTCCCTGAAATTGGTGGAAAGTTACAAAACAGCTACTGTAAATAACATCACTCAGCCTGAGTGGGGCTGGGAAAATGCCGCATTATGAGTGTTCAAATTTAATTGTCCAAACCTTGCTGGAAGTTGCTTAACTTTGGCGATCTAATTAGAACCGATGTATTCAATGCACCATCAATCTTTAATATTCAAGTTTAGTGATGATATTAAATAAGTGATCATTGATCAATGATCATTGATCTTGAGCCACAGCTGGGAAATTGTTAATTATTATTATTTTTAGGTTGAACTTATTTACCTGTACTAAAAGTCACTTGCTTGGAAGGCTTGTCAATAACAACTGGGTCAGGGTTGGTGTAGGTTGGTGACCTGAGGATGGATGAAAAACATATCATAAATATGTATATTATATATAAATGCGAAAGTTAAAACTCACTCACGTGACACTCACTAATTCATCTCGATTTCTCAGCACTGGTATGTCCTGGGAGGCTAAAAATTTGGTATGTAGGTCACTTTTAGGACTTAGGTGCGCAGTGCGCACTAAGGAAGGATTTTGAAATATTCTCACAGGGACACCATCCGCGGGGAAAAGGGGCGTATTTACATGAAAAAACGCGCATTTTTACCTTTTTATCACTGTTTCTCTTTCTCCATACCGGTAATTTCTGGTGGCTTAAGATTTATGTATGGGTTGATTTTATATTGTAGATGTGAACCGACCTCAGTAGCTTGATCGATAAGGCAGCGGACTTGTAACCTGGAGGTCGGTGGTTCAAGTCCCGGTTTTAGCGTAGATTTAGTAAAGCGAGTTTGAGTAGTTGTGATATCACAAAAGTGATTAACACAAATATGATAACTTTAACTTAACTTTATATTGTAGATGTGCAATAAGAAAGGATTTTATTATAATATTCCAACTGGTTCGCCAGCCGCGGGGGAAAAGAGCGAGTCATAGAAATTGGATGGGCGGCACAAAAAAATATTTACGTTTATTTTACCTAAATGTCATTTTTTCAGTGCGTTTTTGTAAATACAATTTCATCCTATGTGATTTAAAAAATCATTTTTTTTTTTATGAAGAAAAATAAAATACTTAAGAGTATATTCATTATTAAATAGAATATGCCTCAGAACCTCGGTCGGCAATTATCGGACCGCGGTCCGAATCCGGACCGCGAAGCCTTTTGTCCGACCCGCGGACAGAACAAAAATTCAAGGCCCAAAAAAAAATCATTTGTTTCTCTTTCTTAAAAAAAAAAAAAAAAATTCACCGTCTGGCGAATGGGTGGATGAAGCCAATTCATTGTCTCATAGCCAAAGAATTCATTGCAAATGGAAATCATTGATTTGCAAGAAGAAGTAGTCCTAACAATGTGCAAAAGAGACAGTATCAGCGGAAGAGTTTTGGTGCAAGAAAGTTCCAAAAAAGTACGTTAACTTGCTAAGACTAGATTACAACTTCCTCACTTTATTTGGTTCAACGTACATTTGTGAATCATTTTTTTCCAAAATTACTGAGCGACAGCCACTTGGCTGATGGTTTTTATTTATTAATCTGGACCGCGGAAATTTTTTTCATGTTAATCCCTACTCGAACAAGAATTAATTGCCGACCCCTGCCTCAGAAGGTCAAGGCTTTTATCTGTTAATAGACGTGACAAGTTTCATTTGATATTTTGACCACACGAAGAAAATGATTATGTCTTGGACTTGCATACTAATATAATTGGTCTCCTTGGTCCTCACTGGGTATTAAGAATTATTAATGTTACCTGAAGCAAGTAGAGTCTCCGGGCTATACTCAGATGTTTCCCAGCTGATCTGTGGAAAAGAAGACAAGAGAGATGTTTTTCACATTGGCTACTAACAGGTACCTATGTTTTATGTTAAATCTGTAACTATTATTTTAAGTTACATTGAACAAAATACATAATAAACTCTGTTTCGTGTTAATATAGGCCGGTTGGCTGGCGCTACTTGACGAGTGCTCGCCTCCCGGCGAGCTTGATCGTATTAATATTAATTTAACGCTCATGTGGATAAATTAACACATTATTATTTCATTTTACATTGCTTATTATTTACTACCAAATTGTTTGTCTGAATTTTTCAAGGTGGTAGACTCATCAGGGTGACTGTGCTCTGTAATGAATAAGAGAAGAAAATAAATGTTTTAGGGTGATCACTTTGCCTTCACATACCCTCTCTGTATTACATTGCCTTCTATGGTAAAGTGATTTGACTTTGTTTTTATTTTTATGTTCATAATATTCTTTTTTATAGTTTAATAAATAAAAAAATACATACCATCAAGTTAGTCACTGTCGAATGTCCCCTTGATGGGCAGCACCAAAAAATTGTCGCCGTCTAGTAATAGCGTGCTCAGGATGTGGCATAGGAGTTTGAGGGCCTTCTCCTGTGGCAAAAGCATTTTGCCTCTGAGCACGATGTACTTCCTTCCGCTCAGATTTGACATTTTGGAACAATTTCTTTAATTGTGAATTTTTCTCGGGAAAAAATACAATTTGAAATATAATTATTGTAAAAATTTCCCCAAAATTTTTATGAAAAAATAACAAAATTATAACATAAAAAATAAATAATTTTTTATGTTGAGGTGGTTGAGCCATAAAAAAAGCTACAATAAAAAAGGGGGTGTTGTTGTAACCAAGGGGGGGTTTCACAAGGGGGAGAAAATGGTTTCTACCCCCAATTTAAAAAACATATTTCTTTGTCCTCGGGAAAAAGTTTGGTGAATACCATATGGGGGTAAAAACAGGGCTCAAAGGGGTTTTTTTTTGGGGTTTTTGAAAAAAATTAAATTTGAAAAGGGAAACTTCCCGGCCGGGTAACCACCTTAAAAGGGCTTTAAAAATTCTTTTGAAATGTTGTTCCTTTTTTTTTTTCCCCGCTCTCAATTTTTTTCCGGGTTTTTTTCCCCTTAGGGTTATTATTTTTTTTTAGCTAAAATTTCAAAACCCAAACCCTCCTTGAAAACTTTTTTTTCAAATGTGGAAAACAATTTTTTTAACTTGCCATTTTTTTTCTGAAAAAAACCCATTCGAAAAAATTTTAAAAAATAGAAAAAGCAACCCAGGAAAACAAACTATAAAAGGAAAAAAACCCGGAAAAAATTCAATACTCGGGGAAAATTTTAAACCTAAGTAAACAACTGACTTTTGCTTTTTCCAATCCCCCCGGCCCCTAAAAAAACAGGTTTTGGGCCCAAACAAGCACAATAGCATGAAAAAATTAAACATATGTTTTCGGTAAGATTTTCCTTCAATGACATCAAATTTTGTTAAAAAAATTTACCAATTTTTAAGGACGTGGCTTTAAACTTAACCCATCTTTTTCCCCCCTAGATTGGGGCCTGAGCAAGGGGGTCCACAATTTTTTTAAAATTTTATAAAAAAATTAAATTTTTTTTTTTTGGTAAAAAATTTATTAAAAAAATTTGTTTTTCCATTTGAAAAAAATTTTAATTTTTATCCCCTTTTTTTATACCATTAGTTTTTACCAGGGAGGACCCGGGGGGTCAACCCTTTTTTTTTTAATAAGAAAAAAAACGATTTTTTTTTTTTAAAGAAATCTTTTTTTTTTGCTAAAAAAAAACCAATGATTCATGTTTTTCAATTTAAAAAAAAAAAACAGGGTCCATTACCTTAAAAATTATTCTAAAAAAATTTTAAAAAAACCCACGTGCGGGTCCTATTTTCCTTCCCGGCCCCCTGTTTTAAAGGGGAAACCTTAGTTTTTCAAATTAAAAAACCCCACAATCATGCATTTTTTTTGGCACGTTTAAATACTAAAAAAAGGGAAAAACGCTTTTACACAATTTAAATAAAAGATGACCCCTGGACACCTTCCCCCCGGGAAAAAACTAATGGAATCAAAAAAAAAGGGATAAAAAAAAACAATTATTTTCTACTTTTCTAAATTAAATTTCAAATAAGGTGGTTTTTCCCTTTTAAAAATTCCAAATTTTAACCCCCCCCTTTTGGGGCCCCCCCCTGGTAATGGGAAAAAACCAAAAACCAGTAAAAAGGTTTTTCCCCCTCGATATAAAGATAAAAAACTTTTTTTTAAGCCTTTTTTTTTTTAAAAATTTTAAATTAAATTTTCTACATATTTCTTTTGGGGCCCCTTTTTAAAACAGGCGGACCCCGGGAAAAAAACAAAACTTATATAAGGGAAAGGTTTTTCATCTTTTTTCTCAATAACCTCCCTTTATGTTTCCCCCCCTCTAATATTCCATACTTTTTTTCCCCCTTTTTATATGCCCCGCAAAATATTAAAAAAAACATCACAATAGATATTAATAATGGAAATTTTTAAATTTAAAATTTTTGGAAAATTTTTTTAAATGAAAATTGTTTACTAAAATACAACGGGCCCATTTTTTTTATGCGCAGAATAAAAATTCGAGTTTAATTTTTATTGGTTTTATTTCAAATTTGAGCAAATGCCCAGAAAGGGTAAGCGGGCATCACCGCATCTTGCGTAAGCCTGCTTACCCCCAAAAAAAAAATTTATTCATAAATGCAATTTTTCTGTAAGGTATGTGCTTAGCACGTGCTTTAAAAACCCTTTAGCACTTTCTTACATTAATTCATAAATACGGGGGTCGACTACATTTTTACTCCGACATAACTTTTTACTTTTAAATTTTAAAAGGGGGCGATGCCAAAAAAGTTCATGAACGGACCAAATTTTTTTTTCCCTTTGGTTTTTTGGATGGCACCAAAGCCTCTTTTGATTTTGAGAGATATAAAACTTGATAAATTGGTTTTAACCCTTTCCCGAAAATTTAGGTAGACAGACGGGGTTTTTTCCCCACATTCCCCTGGGAAAACGTTTCCACTACCCACATTATATGACTTTTCTGTATTTTTAACATCTTAATATCTTATTTTTGCCTTTAATGCCGCCACTGGGCGCTACTAACATCAAAGCAGCTACTCATTTTTCCTCACGAGGTATGAGTGGACCCCGAACACCCAAGTACAGAGTAGAAAAAATCCTGCCCCGCTGGAGATCGAACTCAGGTCACCGTGCGTGCAATGCCTAGTGCGGTAACTCACTCGGTAACGTTGACTACTTTTCAATGGGATTAGTTATAATGAAATTTGAGAAACACCGCCTGGGGGGGGGGGGGGCACGTGCCCTTCCTTTATATCTGCTCATGATATAGTTCTTTATTTTGGGATAAACTTTATTAAGAGCAGGAGTCTAGCACACCTCCACAGCTAAATCGCATAGGTTTAAACTGATGGTTGGACTATTTCATGTAGGAGAATTTGACCTTGAATCAACAGGAGTTTGACCCCAGGATATTGTATATCATATATATATTTTATTTCAGATTCTCAAAGGATGTTGTTTTAAACGCTATATTCAAAACAATACAGTCTGTACAGTCATCAACATTCGATTTTGAAATGGAACCCCCTATTTTTTATTTAATATTCAAAATCTGCGTTAAATTATGCACATAATTGACTCTTCAATCGATACTGTGTTCAACCGGATGTTTGATCAACCCTGCTGAATTATGAACTTTTCTTCGAGAAAAAGGTGTTAAAACCTTAAGTGAGATACATCAAAACAGTGTAATTATCTTGAAGGTACTTCCATGGGCTCAACAGCACTTTGGTGATGAGAAATGGACATTACAGCAGGACTCTGCGCCAGCTCACAGAGCAAAGGATTGGTGCAGAGCTCATTTTCCTCTCTACATACCATCTCAAGAATGGACCCCGTACTCACCGGATCCAAACCCCTTGGATTACAGTGCTATATTACAAAAAATTGGTCCATTATTGAGGCTAGAGCACGAGTCTTTAAAACAAGTCTTGAGTCAAGAGTGGAAAAAAATAACCCCAGAAGAGTTGCGGTCCATCGCACTTAACTTTGTCAAAGGTTTAAAGCTATGCATCCGCGCTAGGGGTGGCTATTTCGAAACCGCTTGAACATATCACTCTTGAGACTACTTGTTATCAGTTAATCTTTGTATTTGTACTTATTTAAGGAATTAAACCAAAAACATGGCGTATACACAGTATACAATAATAAAAGTCACCGTGGCTAAGTGAGTTAGCGCGCTAGGCATTGCACGCACGGTGACCTGGGTTCGATCCCCAGCGGGGCAGGATTTTTTCTGCTCTGTTCTTGGCTGTTCGGGGTCCACTCATACCTCGTGAGGAAAAATGAGTAGTTACTTGTATGAGTAACGACCAGTGGCGGCATTACCAGAGTAAAAAGAAATTAATGTAATAGAATAATTCGAAAAGTACAGGAGGCTCTTAGTAATGCTGCGCTACCCACAAAAAATTGTGAAGAGGCCTTGTGCTTCACCACAAATAAAATTATACATATAGGACAGTATACAATAATTTTTTGTCACCCTGTAGATCACAATTTTAGTGCATAATGTAGAGCTAATTATCTTCTCTTTTGAATTCTTGTGTATTATTTGTCCTGGTAACTGCATCAAAGCAGCTTCTCATTTTTCTTTATGAGGTTCGAGGAGATAAACACAAACACTCAAAATGCGCAGAACCAAAAAAAAAAATCTGACTGCTGGGATTCGAACCCGGTTATTGCTCATAATCTTTTCAATACCAAATAAAGCAATTCCTTCAGATTTCGAGAAAAAACCTTTTCTTGCAAAACCAGAACAGAGGACTGTATCTAATTATAATGAACCATCATGAGGACATATTTTATGTAAAATATAATGCTGTAAAAAAAATAAATACATTGTAAAATTTAAGTATGTATAATAAACATTAGTATAAATTTTATTCAGTCTAAACAAATTCACAGACTAGTTCATGTAAAAGGATCAAGAACAGGATCAAAAAGAAAAATAAGCTGGTGTGAACATCACTCAACTTTCTATTACAATAAAAAATTCCAAAATGTCAAACAAAAGAAAACACTGCCAATTATGAACACAATACTTCCTCGTGATTGTTTCACATAGTGCCAATTTTGAGAATTTATACAAAACTACTTGTATCTCCAAAACGACTGAACCGATTTTCTTTAAATTTGTTTTATATGATAGAATACCAATTTTTCTACATTCTAGATTCCACAAAAAATTCTGTATCTTCAAGTCGTGGTCCTTATTTTTGACTTTTTTGTCCAAAATTTCGGATTTCTTAAACTCTAATAGTTGAATTAAAATAAATTAAAAAATAAATATAAAGAGCTTATGTAAAACAATAATATGCAAATACATACAAAATTTCATCAAAATCGGGTATACCGTTCACGAGATATAAGCGTTTAAATAAAAAGTTAGTGGTCAGGCGCATGGTCTCTTTCACCCAGACTCGCTAGTACGAATTTGATTAATTTGAAATGGGACCATCTACAGAATGTCTTCTATATGTGGGCGAAATTTCATCAAAAGTCGTCGAGTATTTCCCGAGATTTGCGCGTTACAAGGAATACTTTTAACAGACCGACGGACCGACAGACGGACACAAAACCAAATTTGCTCAGGAGATTATGAAACGTCCAGAAATATAATAATAATATCGCCTTATTTATACTGCCCGATTAGGACTATAGTGTCCCATTATTCCAGCAGTAAGCTCAAGACGGTTTATTATGTGGTAAAAATTCCAAATGGGAGGATAACTTATCACGTCCCGGCTGGGTTTCGAACCCACGACCTCTGGTACCTCTGGATTCACAGAGTGCTGCCTTTACCACTGAGCTACCGGGACAGACAATGAATATGAAAAAAATTGAAATCGGAGCAAAAAAAATATTTATTTTTTTACAAAAACGAACAAATTACTTCTGATTACTAATATTAGAAATTTCTCGGAAGTAATGAACCCGTGATTTCAGGGGATTTTTTTGAAATTTTCGGAATTTTTTGAAATTTTTTAAATAAAAAAAGTGACCGATTACAATACTTTCTATACCATAAGGTAATAGAAAGAAAAAAAATGTTCTTATTTATTTAATTTTTCCAGTTCCATCTTTTGCTTCCTCTCCTCAAACATCTGTTTATCTTTGATGATTTGCAAATTGACATCCGCAAATTGACTTCCGAAGCAAATATGAATGGGCCTCAGAGTACTGCTGAGTTTGTAGCAGGACCCTATTGGACCTGGCATCAAACTCGTCTACAATTAGGTCCTGTTTCCTCTTCTTTCTTGTAGGTCCTGTAAACAGATAAAATAAAATATGATTAAATTACTACCCAGCATACGTATATAGGTAGCAGGGGGTTTTTCTTTGGGGGGGGGGGGGGGGGGGGGGGAGGGGGGGATTCCCTGAAATTGGTGGAAAGTTACAAAACAGCTACTGTAAATAACATCACTCAGCCTGAGTGGGGCTGGGAAAATGCCGCATTATGAGTGTTCAAATTTAATTGTCCAAACCTTGCTGGAAGTTGCTTAACTTTGGCGATCTAATTAGAACCGATGTATTCAATGCACCATCAATCTTTAATATTCAAGTTTAGTGATGATATTAAATAAGTGATCATTGATCAATGATCATTGATCTTGAGCCACAGCTGGGAAATTGTTAATTATTATTATTTTTAGGTTGAACTTATTTACCTGTACTAAAAGTCACTTGCTTGGAAGGCTTGTCAATAACAACTGGGTCAGGGGTTGGTGTAGGTTGGTGACCTGAGGATGGATGAAAAACATATCATAAATATGTATATTATATATAAATGCGAAAGTTAAAACTCACTCACGTGACACTCACTAATTCATCTCGATTTCTCAGCACTGGTATGTCCTGGGAGGCTAAAATTTGGTATGTAGGTCACTTTTAGGACTTAGGTGCGCAGTGCGCACTAAGGAAGGATTTTGAAATATTCTCACAGGGACACCATCCGCGGGGAAAAGGGGCGTATTTACATGAAAAAACGCGCATTTTTACCTTTTTATCACTGTTTCTCTTTCTCCATACCGGTAATTTCTGGTGGCTTAAGATTTATGTATGGGTTGATTTTATATTGTAGATGTGAACCGACCTCAGTAGCTTGATCGATAAGGCAGCGGACTTGTAACCTGGAGGTCGGTGGTTCAAGTCCCGGTTTTAGCGTAGATTTAGTAAAGCGAGTTTGAGTAGTTGTGATATCACAAAAGTGATTAACACAAATATGATAACTTTAACTTAACTTTATATTGTAGATGTGCAATAAGAAAGGATTTTATTATAATATTCCAACTGGTTCGCCAGCCGCGGGGGAAAAGAGCGAGTCATAGAAATTGGATGGGCGGCACAAAAAAATATTTACGTTTATTTTACCTAAATGTCATTTTTTCAGTGCGTTTTGTAAATACAATTTCATCCTATGTGATTTAAAAAATCATTTTTTTTTTTATGAAGAAAAATAAAATACTTAAGAGTATATTCATTATTATAGAATATGCCTCAGAACCTCGGTCGGCAATTATCGGACCGCGGTCCGAATCCGGACCGCGAAGCTCTTTTGTCCGACCCGCGGACAGAACAAAAATTCAAGGCCCAAAAAAAAATCATTTGTTTCTCTTTCTTAAAAAAAAAAAAAAAAAATTCACCGTCTGGCGAATGGGTGGATGAAGCCAATTCATTGTCTCATAGCCAAAGAATTCATTGCAAATGGAAATCATTGATTTGCAAGAAGAAGTAGTCCTAACAATGTGCAAAAGAGACAGTATCAGCGGAAGAGTTTTGGTGCAAGAAAGTTCCAAAAAAGTACGTTAACTTGCTAAGACTAGATTACAACTTCCTCACTTTATTTGGTTCAACGTACATTTGTGAATCATTTTTTTCCAAAATTACTGAGCGACAGCCACTTGGCTGATGGTTTTTATTTATTAATCTGGACCGCGGAAATTTTTTTCATGTTAATCCCTACTCGAACAAGAATTAATTGCCGACCCCTGCCTCAGAAGGTCAAGGCTTTTATCTGTTAATAGACGTGACAAGTTTCATTTGATATTTTGACCACACGAAGAAAATGATTATGTCTTGGACTTGCATACTAATATAATTGGTCTCCTTGGTCCTCACTGGGTATTAAGAATTATTAATGTTACCTGAAGCAAGTAGAGTCTCCGGGCTATACTCAGATGTTTCCAGCTGATCTGTGGAAAAGAAGACAAGAGAGATGTTTTTCACATTGGCTACTAACAGGTACCTATGTTTTATGTTAAATCTGTAACTATTATTTTAAGTTACATTGAACAAAATACATAATAAACTCTGTTTCGTGTTAATATAGGCCGGTTGGCTGGCGCTACTTGACGAGTGCTCGCCTCCCGGCGAGCTTGATCGTATTAATATTAATTTAACGCTCATGTGGATAAATTAACACATTATTATTTCATTTTACATTGCTTATTATTTACTTACCAAATTGTTTGTCTGAATTTTTCAAGGTGGTAGACTCATCAGGGTGACTGTGCTCTGTAATGAATAAGAGAAGAAATAATTGTTTTAGGGTGATCACTTTGCCTTCACATACCCTCTCTGTATTACATTGCCTTCTATGGTAAAGTGATTTGACTTTGTTTTTATTTTTATGTTCATAATATTCTTTTTTATAGTTTAATAAATAAAAAAATACATACCATCAAGTTAGTCACTGTCGAATGTCCCCTTGATGGGCAGCACCAAAAAATTGTCGCCGTCTAGTATAGCGTGCTCAGGATGTGGCATAGGAGTTTGAGGGCCTTCTCCTGTGGCAAAAGCATTTTGCCTCTGAGCACGATGTACTTCCTTCCGCTCAGATTTGACATTTTGGAACAATTTCTTTAATTGTGAAATTGTTCTCTGGAAAAGATACAATTTGAAATATAATTATTGTAACAGACTTACCCAAAATTTATGATGAATAACATATTATAACATAAAAAATGATAAGTTTTATGTTGAGGTGGTTGAGCCATACAAAGCTACAATAAAAATGGTGTTGTTGTAACCAACTTGGGGGTTCAGCTAGGGGGAGTAATGGTTTCTAGTCAACTTAATAACATACTCATGTCCACTGTGAAAAGTTTGGTGAATACCATATATGGTATACATGGGCTCAAAGTGTTTAGTTTGGATTTGAAAAAATATGAAAATGAAACTTACCTGTGTAACACCTTGAATGGCATTAAATTCTGTTGAAATGTTGTTCCATAATTTTTTCTGCTCTCAAGTGCTTCAGGCTTGTTTCCCCTTATGGTATTATTGTTTAGCTCAAATTTCACAACCAACTCCTTGAAAACTTGTTTTTCAAATGTGGAGTACGACTTTTTACTTGCCATTTTATTTCTGACAAAAACAGGTCGTTAATATGTGTAAAATAGAAAAGCAATCAGGAAAACAGAACTATAAAAGGAAGAAAACCGGAAAAAATTCAATACTCAGGGAAAATATTATCTAAGTAAACAACTGACGTTGCTATGGCAATACCCCGGTCTAAAATACAGTGTTGCCAACAAGCACAATAGCATAGTCTTAAGCATATGCTTCGGTAAGATTTGTCTTCAATGACATCGAATTTGTTCATAAATACCAATTAGTTAAGGACGTGCTTACACGTAAGCATGCTCTTTCCCTAGATTGTGCTGAGCAAGGTCTCACGAATTTATTCATAAACATTTTATAAGAAATTAATTATTTTTTTGTAAAAATTATTACAAACATGTTTTTCCATTTGAAATAATTAATTTTTATGCCTTTTTTATACCATTAGCTTTACCAGGGGAGGAGCCCAGGGGTCAACTTTTTTTTTAATAATGTAAAAACGATTTTTTTTTTTCAAGAATCATTTTTGCTAAATAAATCCAATGATTCATGTTATTCAATTTAAAAGAAAAACAGGGTCGCATTACTTCAAATTATTCTGAAAAAATTTAAAACCCACGTGCAGTCCTAGTTTCCGGCCCTGTTTTCAAGGGTATCTTAGATTTCGATTAAAAAACCACAATCAGTGCATTTATTTGGCACAGATTATACTAAAAAAAGGAGAATCGCTTTTACACAATTTAAAAAAAGATGACCCCTGGACACCTCCCCTGGTAAAGCTAATGGTATCAAAAAGGCATAAAAAATCAATTATTTCTACTTTTCAGAAATGTATTACAAATAAGGTGGTTCCATTTTAGATTCCAAAGTTGACCCCTCTTGGAGCCGCCCCTGGTAATGAGAAAAAATCAAAACCTAGTAGAAAAGGTTTCCCCCTCGATATAATGATACACGTGTTTTAGCATTTTTTTAAAAATTTAATTATGTTTTCTACATATTTCGTGTGGCTCTTTTTATCAGGCGGACCCTGGTATACAATAACTTATATAAGGTACGGGTGTTCATCTTGTTCTCAATAACCTACATTTATGTTTCCTCCTCTAATATTCCATACTTATTTTCCTTTATATATGCCTGCTACATATTAACAACATCACAATAGATATTAATAATGGAAATTTTATTAAAGATTTTTGAAAATTTTGAGAGATGAAAATTGTTTACTAAAATACACGCCGATTTTTGATGCGCAGAAGATATTCGAGTGATTTTGATTGGTTGATGCATTAGAGCATATGCTCAGAAAGCGGTAAGACTGTGCTACCGCAGTCTTGCGTAAGCACGTGCTTACCCGAGGAATAATGATTCATAAATGTCAATTTGCTGTAAGCATGTGCTGAGCACGTGCTTAACTCTTGAGCACGTGCTTACATTAATTCATAAATACGGGTGTCAGACTACATTTTACTCCGACATAACTTTGACTTTTATTAGAAGGAGCGATGCAACGTTCATGAACGGACAATTTTTTCTCGTTTGGTTTTGTGGATGGCACAATGCTCTCTTTCGATTTTGAGAGATATAACTTGATAGTTGGTTTTAACGTCCTGACTTGAGGTAGACAGGACGGGGGTTTTACCCTACATTCGCTGGAAATCGTACCAGCTACCCACATTAAACCTCACTCAGCCTGGGTAGGGCCGGAATTGCCAGCTCACATGTTCGGAAGGAACATAATTTTCTGTGCGAAAAGTCTGCTCCAACCGGGAATCGAACTCAGGATCTCTGGACTACGGATAGTAGTCACAACCGTTACGCCACGGAGGCTGGCTGATCCTGCCCCACCTAGGCTGACTATAAGATTAGCGTTGTTCGCTAGTTTCTGTATTTCCAGAGAATGGATGGTGAATCAAAAATGTCTTGATTGAACTCCGATGTCATTATTATCATTAAATTCTTTATTAAAAGGACATAATTATGTAAAAACAAATAATGGTAAAATTAAAATACATAATTGACAGTATAAATATGAACAAGAAAGAAATAAACAACATAGATAAAATATATCCTATACATGTCCAAACTAAAGGGCGGGGTTATTGTCTATGGCAATCTCTTCCACCCAACCCATAATTTGTTAAATTGTGTGTGTGTCTGTGTGTAAAATTGGAAATATGTGTGTTTGTGTGTGTCTTTTAACGTGAATGCAAAATAATTACCAGTCGTATTTTCGAAGAATAAAAAACTTCTTCTATATTTGAGCCTGTGAGGAAGCATGTACTACTTCTCATATTTCACCTGACTTCCACAATATTGCTATTTATCATGACGAGCTCATAACCCCAGTCTCTTGTGTACCCCTCTGTCTGGGTGTAGTGGTTTGTTGCTAGCCTGGTGATCAGAAGGACGAGGGTTCAAATCCAGGGGGCGAGGTAAAATTGAAACTCCAATATAAACAATAATAAATTATGTAATCTTAACAATACAGGTGAATTTTTTTACGATTAAATACAAATGAACTAGGAAAATCTTATTAGGATGACATAAATTTTCATTTGAATATGTCATTTCTACATTTTACTGTAGGATTTCAACATCCAGTATTTCTGTTCAATATGAAAATATGTTCCTTTTTTTACAAATTATTCACGACAGTGCTCTTAGATTTGTTCTCAAAACTATTCCACCAATAGCTGCCAAACGAAACTACAACCTCATCAGCAATTCCAAATCAAATTGTTTTGTGGAATTTCTGACTGTTGTTATTATATTTGTGTTACTCACTTTTGTGATATCACAACGACTCAAACTAGCTTACTAAATCCACGCCGAAACCGGGTCTTGAACCACCGACCTCCAGGTTAAAAATCCGCCGACTTATCGATCAAGCTACTGAGGTCGGTGAAATTTGTGACTGTCAAATATTTACTCGATCATTTGTTTGGAATATAGTATTTCAAGACCGTGGTACACTCAAGAGGTCACAAGTTCGAGTCCTCTTCATAAACATAAATAAAATCACAAGCACCAGACACCGCGACTCCGCATGGCGAATATTCTGCATCTCTGCACCACAATTTACTATCATCATAAATAGAATTATTATTTATGCACTATTATTTATATGTGTATTCTAATTTATCTTATAGCTATCTAATTTATCTTATAGCTCGATCGCCTCGATCGATAAGGCGGTGGACTCGTAATCCAAAGTTCAGTGGTTCGAGTACCAGCTGCGACAAATATTTAGTAAAAAGTGAGCTGGCGAGTAGACATCACGATTGTGGTCAACGCAAATTACATCTCTATCTTTTTCAAAACAGAGATGAACAAAAAAAAAAATATATGTTTTTTGTGCACTGGTAGTCAAGTGGTTAACGCGATAGTCTGGTAATCCAGGTAGCGTAGGGATCCGTTGGTTCGAATCTCACCCAGTGCATGATTTTTTCCTCTTTAATTTGAGTTTGTGACCATATAATAATAGGACTGAGGGTTAGGTGGTAGAAAATGCTTTAAACATTAACCTCGCCTGGTGGTTACTTTCCACTTAAGAGTTATTGCCTTAGGCATTCTCTGCCACATTCTTTCACCCTACCTTTCCTCAAACTTGCCTGGGGTCGCCGCTCGGCGATGTTTTGATGAAGTCTTATTTTTCAGCTCCACTTATTTTGCTGAACATCCTCCATATTCCACCCAACGGGAACCGACCTCAGTAGTTTGATCGAGAAGGCAGCGGACTTGTAACCTGGAGGTCGGTTGTTCAAGTCCCGGCTTCAGCGTAGACTTAGTAGAGCGAGTTTTGAGTAGTTGTGGTATCACGAAAGTGATGACTAACACAAATATATGATAACTTATTCCACACAACCTTCTCTCTCAAATCTTCCTCTTCATTATCATTTATCTCTGTCCCGGTAGCTCAGTGGTAAAGGCGGCACTCGGTGAATGCAGAGGTCGCAGGTTCGAAACCCAGCCGGTACATGACAAGTTATCCTCCAATTTGGGACTCGTATACCACATAATAATACGTCTTGGGCTTACTGCTGGAATAATGGGATTGAATAGTTCTAATCAGGCAGTATAAGTAAGGCGATATTATTATATCATTACCTGACATGTTAACACAAATAAAATTGTGACATGTTAACACAAATAACTAGATTTTTATTGGTTTTATCTCTCTCATTTTTATATATTGCTATCCCACTAATCCAAGCTTAATTATCTAGATTTCCAATTTTGATTCTCACTTTTCATCTCTTCTGGCAATGTTGTTATTCTGAGAAATTCCTCTATTTGCATTATTATTGGTTATTTCCATTATTCCGTCATCACCATCATCACCTTCATTGCTTGCATCTCCTTTACGTTCACCTCTCTCTATTCCTCTCTCTCTAAACAACTAATTGTTGTTGTTTATACCTATTATTGTTTGTACAATAATACCTATTATTGTTTGAACAAAAATACCTATTATAATACCTATTTTTGTTTGTACAATAATACCTACTTATGTTTGTACATTAACACTTATTATTGTTTGAACAATAATTATTACATACTATTTACCATGTTTATGATTATTATTATAATTTATTACTGTACCAATTATGATTTTTACACTAATTGTTGTTGTTGCTATAATTCTTCTGCTCATTCCTATGCAGTGCGGTCTGGTTGCACTGTGGCACGATTCTGGCTGTTGCAATTGTTATGCACTCTGCACTCAGGTCTCCTGGGATCATGTGCAGTTGAGCTTGGTGCAGTTGGTGCACTCTTTGCAGGAGAGCGTCTCTCTCGCTGGGGACGGTGATATTTATTGGTTCCAAGGTTTTGAATAATTGTGTCGAGGAGATTATGAAATTTCCAGCGTGCAGACTTCGTGCTTGGCTGTGGAGTGATGAGATGAGCTTGATGTGAGGTTTGTTCAGGTTGCAAATTCTATGGAATGATGAGCTTGATGTTAGGTTTGTTCAGGTTGCAAATGTTATTTGATATTGATCTTTGTGATATGATGAGTTTGATGTGAGGTTTGATGTGAGGAATGATGAGTTTGATGTGAGGTTTGTTCAATTGTTCAGGTTGCAAATGCTATGGAATGATGAGTTTGATGTGAGGTTTGTTCAATTGTTCAGGTTGCAAATGCTATGGAATGATGAGTTTGATGTGAGGTTTGTTCAGGTTGCAAATTCTATTACTGATGAGCTTGATGTGAGGTTTGTTCAGGTTGAAAATTCTATTAATGATGAGCTTGATGTGAGGTTTGTTCACTTGATGTGAGGTTTGTTCACTTGTTCAGGTTGCAAATTCTATGGAATGATGAGTTTGATGTGAGGTTTGTTCAATTGTTCAGGTTGCAAATGCTATGGAATGATGAGTTTGATGTGAGGTTTGTTCAATTGTTCAGGTTGCAAATGCTATGGAATGATGAGTTTGATGTGAGGTTTGTTCAGGTTGCAAATTCTATTACTGATGAGCTTGATGTGAGGTTTGTTCAGGTTGAAAATTCTATTAATGATGAGCTTGATGTGAGGTTTGTTCACTTGTTCAGGTTGCAAATGCTATGGAATGATGAGTTTGATGTGAGGTTTGTTCACTTGTTCAGGTTGCAAATGCTATGGAATGATGAGCTTGATGTGAGGTTTGTTCAATTGTTCAGGTTGCAAATGCTATGGAATGATGAGTTTGATGTGAGGTTTGTTCACTTGTTCAGGTTGCAAATGCTATGGAATGATAGAATAGAATAGAATAGAATAGAATATACCTTGTTTATACTGCCGAGGTAAGACTGAAAAGTCCCTTTACTCCAGCAGTCAAACAGGTCTTATATATTTTATGGGATAAATATTTTACATATTAATATATATAAAAAAAAACCATGTTTATTTTTTTAAAAAAAAAAGCTGAAAAGGTAAAAAAAAAATAAAAATAATTAAATTACAAAATTACAAAAAATTGAAGAAAAATAATGATGAGCTTGATGTGAGGTTTGTTCAGGTTGCAAATTCTATGGAATGATGAGTTTGATGTGAGGTTTGTTCAGGTTGCAAATTCTATGGAATGATGAGCTTGATGTGAGGTTTGTTCAGGTTGCAAATTCTATGGAATGATGAGCTTTATGTGAGGTTTGTTCAGGTTGCAAATTCTATGGAATGATGAGCTTTATGTGAGTTTTGTTCAGGTTGAAAATTCTATGGAATGATGAGTTTGATGTGAGGTTTGTTCAGGTTGCAAATTCTATGGAATGATGAGTTTGATGTGAGGTTTGTTCAGGTTGCAAATTCTATGGAATGATGAGCTTTGTGATATGATGAGTTTGATGTGAGGTTTGTTCACTTGTTCAGGTTGCAAATTCTATGGAATGATGAGCTTGATGTGAGGTTTGTTCAGGTTGCAAATGCTATGGAATGATGAGCTTGATGTGAGGTTTGTTCACTTGTTCAGGTTGCAAATTCTATGGAATGAGGAGTTTTGTGATATGATGAGCTTGATGTGAGGTTTGTTCAGGTTGCAAATTCTATGGAATGATGAGCTTTGTGATATGATGATAGATCTAATAAAGCTCGCAGTGACAAAGTCGACACCCCTACTTATATCAATATACCAATGCCATGTAATGTTATTTTACTGATTTTGTTTTATTTTATTTTTGTTTGCAGGTAAGTAGCCTGTGTATGTCAGTAGTCACAGTACACTCAGTGCCACGTGAGTTACCTATAATCACATTTCATTATATTGGTAAGTTTTAAAACTAGTTAAACAACAGATTTGTGCGTAGATAACAAAATGTGTTAAATGACCTCTTCTTTTTCTTTGAAAATTGAAACTTGGATGTCGGTGGTTCGTGTCCTAATTTCTGTGAAAATTTGGGTTGTTTGTGAGATCACGAAAGTGATTAACACAAATATGATATGTCTAAAAAAAACTTTTAAAATGAATAGGTCTCCAATGCCATCTTATATCTATGTATAATGTACATACGAGTATATCTATGTATATGTATTATGGCCAAAGTAGGACTATAAGGTAGGTCTCCTCCGTTTTCTCTTTCATCCGAGATATGCTGAGCACACTGCCCTTAGGCTCTCTCTCTCTCTCTCTCTCTCTCTCTCTCTCTCTCTCTTGCAGAAGAGAACTGCCTCACATGGTTACCTGGTGGGCAAATACACGTCAGGGGCTGTCTTCAAGTAATCTGAACTAAGATACTTCTTTGTGGCAAGATTCCTGAAAACTGAAAAAAAAAGAAACCTTTGCTTTTAAATACAATACAAATCATTGCTTTTAATTCAAAAAGGGAATGCTGTGAGCATAATGGGGTCCATCTCCGACGATAACAAAATGGACGAGATATTCTATTTGTAAAAACTAAATAAACACATATCCATTCATTTTACCAAAAAAAAATCATTGCTGATAAATGCAATGAAAACTATAAATTTACTATCATAATGGAAAGGTACCCGCTTCCCATACGAAAGGTTTCGGGTTCGAACCCAAGAGCGGACAAAAAAATATATTCTAAATTTGGTTACAGTTGGTTGTAAGGAACGTCCACACTTCCGGTGCTGTAGGGTGGGCGTTATAGGAAAATACTATGTATGTCACTTCTATGACATCACAGGGGAGGCATACTACGGGATGAGAACTTACCTAGACCACCAGCGTCTTATTATTATTATTTTGAAAGTCGAAGAACATATATACAAACAAATAATGGTAAAAATTAAAATACAAAATTGACAAAATTAATATAAACAGGAAAAAAATAAACAAAATATATTCATATGTCCTATCCAAAGGGCGGGGTTAATGCCTATGGCAATCTCTTCCACCCAACGTTTTCAGTATGAGCTGCTGTTTCATGGCTACGAAATCAGAAACACTGTGTGAAATACTCGTCTTAAAAAACTACAAACAAACAATAAATCTCACCTAACTCTCGTGACTAGTTCTTAAAAAAAAAGATGAGTGTTTCACAGCCTTTTTTATTTCGTAGCCATGAAACAGGAGCTCCTATAGACACTTGTGGTCTGTGTTGTAGCCTACCCATCCCGTAGTATGCCTCCCCTCTGATGGGCGAGAAGTAACACAATACTTCCCATTTAGGTGCTGGGTCAACACCTCAATCTAGTTTTTTAACACCTCTGTTTTTTGATGCGCTAGTTGCGTGTTCATTTCTAAGCTGGGAAATTTTTTAACAGAATAATTCTATTGATTTAATGCCAGTCCGTCAAGAGCTTTCTAACAATCCTGAAATCTGGCCCTGTCTCTCTCAAGACATACATGTGCAATGCCCCCGGGCCCCGAGCTATTACGAGACCAGATCCCCAGCCACTTATATACCTAATACATATATCTTATATATAGTTACACATATGATTGTATATACAGGATGATCACAAAATCTGACCCCACTCCCAGCATGTATTCTATGCTGTATCTCTAGAAAAAGAATTGGTAGAAAGATGATTTTTTTTCATGAGAAATCCTCTCAACTACACCTTTCAAACATACTCAACCTTGTTCAATCCTTAATTGTATATTATTTATCATAAGTTAGAACTTGACACCAATACTGTCTATATTTCTATGTGTCTACTTGTATGCTGTCTATGTATTATATAATAATTAATAAAGATGCCGAATATTTACAAAATTACAAAAAAATTATCTGATAGTGTTAGTGTTGGGCTGGCTGTACACCTGTACAGTTACTGGCTTCCGCGCCGAGTGGGGTGAGACTTTGTGTCCACCCTGTATATCTATCACGTTTGTATTTATCCACACATACATAGATATACAATGTTCCCTTATCTTCATATATTTTCGTAACTGGAAGTATATCTGTGTATTGGCATACATGTTATAATCACTCACTGATCTAAACTTAATCTGTTCATTATATCTGTGAATCTGTATGTATGTTATGACCACTGGTCAGATATATCTGTTGTGCAGTTCATGTAGCTTTCAGCTCGCAGGCAAGAAACCAGTTCCGAGCCAAAGCCTCAGCAATCGAGATTTAGGTCACTATTATTAAAAAAAATCATGCTAGAAGTTGTTGTGCTTTTTATTTTTGATTGAGCTTCTCACTATTTCTATTTCTTAGTCGGACGATTATGAAGCCCTTCTCACGCGAGGGGCAAGTCAGTCCGACCGCACAGTACCTCGATCGAAGGGTGGCCCACTTGTAATAATAATAGCACTCTTTATTTTATGTTTTAACCCCACCAGGCGAGGTTAATGGTCAAAGCATTTTCTACCACCTAACCCTCAGAGTCTTGTTATTATGTAGTCACAAACTCGAATTAATGAGTAAGAATTCATGCACTGGGTGGGATTCGAACCAACGGATCCCTGCACGACCTGGATTACCGGACTAGCGCGTTAACCACTTGACTACCAATGCACTAAGCTGGCGGTCGGTGGGTTGGGTCCCTTGTACGCAAATATTTAGTGAGGCAAGTTTGAGAGATCGCGGTATTATTACCATAGTAATTAATATAAAGAAAAATCTTCACAATATCTCGTGACACTTTTAATGACAGAGGAGATGAATTCAAGCCACAAGGCTGGGTGAGGTTAATCGAACAATATAAATAAGGCGATATTATTATATTATTACGAATGGAAAATTGTGACATGTTAACACAAATAACTAGCTTTTTATATGCTTTATCTCTCTCTTTTCTAAGTCAGCTAGGCCCATGGCCGAGAAAGTAATACATTGTTTTACGACAAGAAACTCGCGTCTCATTTACGACTCTAAAACTTTCAGGCGAATGGAAGATTTAACGACCCATCAGGGCACTGTATTGTCTTCCTGCTATGTTGATGATGCCCCGGTCATCATTGTACCGTATTGTTTCAGCTTAAACCATGCTGCGAGCCGGGACTTCAGGTCCATGGGTCTTGTGAGACGCTAGAAAACGTATCGGGCTGGGTCACCCCATCGAAAATACATCGAAGTGGTTTGCGGCTGAGGGTGAGACGCGTATGGGGGAATAGCACCGTATCGAGCCAGAAAAACCCTATCGAAGAAGTGGTCTACAGCTGGGGGTAAGACGCGTATGGGGGAATAGCACCGTAGTAGTAACCGACATCCAAATCAAACAAATTTTAGACATCCAAATCAAACAAATTTTAGACAAACATCTAAATCAAACAAATTCTAGACATCCAAATCAAACAAATTTTAGAGATCCAAATCAAACAAATTTTAGACATCCAAATCAAACAAATTTTAGACATCTAAATCAAACAAATTTTAGACATCCGGATCAAACAAATTTTAGACATCCGGATCAAACAAATTTTAGACATCCAAATCAAACAAATTTTAGACAAATATCTAAATCAAACCAAATTCATAGTATTTTAAACAACACTACACTTTACACAGCAATACACACACTGGATAATGAAAGGAGCCCAGAACATTGATTCTAGGCGCCCATGGGGGTTAATACCCCCTTTAATTCATTCACTACCATAACACAACCATCATGGACGCGGAAAGTTAGTAAGTAAGAGTAGACTGTAAAGTCATCTTGATTTGGGACTAGGACATAGAATGGGTTGACCATTAGGATAAGCGTATACCGTGTTTACAAGCATTAAACCAATTTTACGAGCCCGTACTGTTATTACAAGCGTATTCTATTGGATTCTATTAGTGTAGGCATATTCTATTCCATTCTATTAGTGTAGGCTGTAAGCATATTCTATTCCATTCTATTTTCTATCAGTGTAGGCATATTCTATTGAATTCTATTAGTGTTTTTTTTAGTTCTATCAATCAATGTAGCTTTAATTTTTATTTTTTAAAAGAGCTTGGTGCCTAACGTGTTTAATTCTACGAGTTGCCAATTAAATTACGAAAAAAAAACCATCAACACCTCCACACATATAGTGTCTGAAACAAGATACACATCAAGTATAGTTTATGAATCTAAAAAATACAGATTGCCTGGCAAAGAGAATACTTAATCAAATAAATACGCCCAAAATTTGACGGTCGCAAGTTTACTTTGTGAGGGTCAGATTTAGTATCTACGATTCTATGCTTTTAAATCATTCGGTAAAATTTAATCAAAAAGTTATTCGGTACCCCGAAGAGATAGGTTGTGAAAACCGCAAATTCTGTAGGTCTGACCTCGACAGCACCACATGCGATCATATTTCGACAGAACAAACTACTCTTAGGTATACATTTGTATTCAATTTGGACCAACAGACGGACACGATACCAAAGTTGCTCAAGAGGCTATAAAACGTCCAGAAATATGAAAAAAATTGAAATCGGAGCAAAAAAATTTTTTTTTTTGGAAAAACGAACACAATACTTCCAATTTCTATTATTAGAAATTTCTCGGAAGTAAAAAGCTTGAAAAAGATGTGGGTAAAGAAAATAATAGCCAGAAAATTCTTTTATTCAAATTTGCTAGGATGGTCGAATTAATGGCTCCACAAGTTTGAGCACGGAATTGACGGAATCATGCCAATTGGTCTGAGGTCATGGAATCAAACACCTCGGCCGAGGTGTGAAGAACGCCTATACAAAGAAAGAGACAGCCCGGCAGAGTGTAAGGTTACGGAAAACATAGTTCCCATGCATTTCATGTACTTTCAGCCAGCGAAAAGTGCAACATGAATTTCAAAAATCGCGATTTTTATTGCAGAAATGGGCTCTACGTTGAAAAATAAGTTGATTTGACTCTTTGTTTGACTTCCTAGGCCACCGGGAACCCTATTTTCGAGACCCCCCAACAATCGTGAAAGACATGAAAAGATTCATAATTTTTTTTTTTTTTTTTTTTTTTTTTTTTTTTTCTGTTTTTTTTCATACGGATCCTTTGAGACCCGACTTCGTGTCTTTAACTTGGCACTGAAGATTAAGTGAGGTGTCTAAAGTGATCAAGATATAATGGAGATGAGCCCGGACCAAAAAAAAAATCTAAATTATAAGCGGGCGGCCCATTTGGGCGGCCTCGGGTTTTGGGAGCCCAAATCGGGAATTGAAGGATAATACTAGTCTTAAGTGGTATCAAATCAAAGATCTTGATGAGCAGATACCAAATTTATTGATTTTATTCCTTCATCCGGTCCACTGGGTGGCACCTGGTGGCCTTTTCATTTTCTTTGGCGGGTAGGTACCTTCGAATTCTTAGCTTAGTGGTCAGATCTTGGCCAGTATGTATTTTTCGAGATGACCTCGCTCTCTCACTGCAAAATTTTAAAGTTTAAGTTTCCAAGTATTAATTTAGTTCATTTTCCGTCCGTTTCTGTAGAAGATAACTTTGTCTATTGGTAGCATGCTCGACCTGCCACGCAGACAGCATGGGTTCGAATCCTGGCGGGGACGAAATTTTTTAGCTCTATATTTTCAATTTGGGCTTAACGTTGTTTTGTTTTTCCGATCTTTATATTTGATCTTCATGACGACCCCATTACCCTCGCGAGGAAAATTTTAGAAGTTGCAGAATTGGACAATGACCTGTGGCGGCATTACGAGATTGATTTTGGACAATCATGGTTGGATGGAGATAAAATATGCTGAATTATGTAGCTCTCATAATGTCGATGCTACTCACTAAAAGTTGTGACAAAGTAGTGACTTTGGCCAAGTGGGTAGCATACTAGGCTTGGGTTCGATCCCCTTGAGGGAAGTTTTTTTTTTTTCTCTGTCCATTATGTCCGGGGTACACTCATACCTCGTGAGGTATTGATAAGGGACTTCACAACCGAGTTCTCTCCCGCTCATGGTTTTATCAACACCAAATCGTCTCCCGTCGCGTCGCTTGCATTTTTACCTGATTTTATACCTACATAGTTTAGGCCTAGCATAAAAATTATAATCGAAACACCTAGGAATCATTGATATAGACCTGAGGCATGGCCTTCTATGTATTTTTCCTAACCCTATGATAAACCCAAGGCATGGCCTTCTATATATTTACCTAACCCTATTATAATCCCGAGGCATTGCCTTCTATGTATTATCCTTAACCCTATATACTATATTCCTGAGGCATGGCCTTCTATGTATTTTACCTAACTCTACTAAACACTGAAGACATTGCCTTTCATTAGTTAGAGATTTAAAAGATTTCCTTATAAAAGGCCCATTCTTATATAAAAATGATAATTTTATAGTTTTCATTTTCTTAAATACCTAATGTAAAAAAGCATGTAAGACCATGGACCATCCTTCATAGGAGGCTCCGAGGTCTATTTAGCATTGAAAGATAAACCTAATCATGTGGAGATTAGAATCAAAAGATCTTGCATTGCAAATTTATATATTATTTACTCACTTTGGGGACTTAGGGGGCCAAATCTGTGATCCAAATACATATTGACCATAGAAAAATTAAATACGTACTGCTAAAACTATATCTTAAAAAAGACAACTTGGCACATTCACATTTTCCCAGCTTATTTACTTTTGTCATTCCTAATGTTTCAGTAGTGTATGAACCTATATTTTCGTACAAAAAGAACTGATATCCCCCCAAAAACACCCCTTCGTGGTTAAAAAAATAAGAACGCCTCACTCAAAGAATGATTATAATTAGCTAAAAATAAATGATATCAAATTGAGAACACCTTGTCCCCTCTCTTTCTATATCTCTGCACTCCTCTCTGAATTTATTCCTCTTATGTTTAGCTTTATTTATCCTTTCTAGGGGTCATCTCAAACTTGATTTCTCTTTAAATTTACTTGTTGCACGGCAATAAAAAATGGCGGTCGCGGTGTAATTTTCTGGATTCAAATCAAATAACTTCAGAAAAATCATACTCCGACCGCCATTATTTATTGCCGTGCAACAAGTAAATTTAAAGAGAAATCAAGTTTGAGATGACCCCTAGAAAGGATAAATAAAGCTAAACATAAGAGGAATAAATTCAGAGAGGAGTGCAGAGATATAGAAAGAGAGGGGACAAGGTGTTCTCAATTTGATATCATTTATTTTTAGCTAATTATAATCATTCTTTGAGTGAGGCGTTCTTATTTTTTTAACCACGAAGGGGTGTTTTTGGGGGGTTGCTAATCAAGTTCTAAATCACGTTTGTATCATTAGTCAAATTATAAGATGGGCATCGTGTATGATCGGATGTTTCGAGTGGGATCTGCTGTGGCCTTGAATTGGCGAAATGGAAATGAACGTGATTTAGTATGAATTTTAAATTTAAGGAGAAAAATGGATAGAATTACGTATCTAGTTTTGAAGTTCGGAGTTTTTGTGTTGGAAGATACATAATCATTCACACACAGTTTCTGTGGATACTGGATATTATTGAATACGTCAGGGATACTTTTGTATAGGAAGAAATGCTGTCTTCTTCTCTCTAATTTTACAATACGACCACCATACGTGGTTTTAGTGGTTTAGGCGATTATCTGGTGATCTCGGTAGTGTGGAGATGCGTTTATTAAAACCCCCACAAAGCCTGAGATTTTCCTCATGTAGTTGAGAGTTTAATCACAAAATACTAGCAGAAAAAAACTGCTAGAATGAAGGGACTCCTTAGTCCTAAAATTTTCTGCTGCTTCTTCACTTTGCATTTTTCCAAACCTACTTGGGGTCGGCATTTATTCCATGAATCTTTTCCTTCTATATCTTTCTATTTAGCGCGTCCTATTTTCTCCATTTTTTTCTTTCTTAGGTCTTCTTCAACTTTGTCTCTCCATCTCATCTTTGGTCTTCCTCTCTTTCTTTTACCGCTTATTTGAAGTTCTTGTATTGTATGAATTTAAAATGGGACCATCTAAAATATGTCTCCTATATGTATAACCAGCCGTTTGCCCGTGCTTTGCAACGGGACTAAATTTCAAATTTACTAAGGCATGGCCGTACTGCTGGCCAGCAATGCCTTTTTGAACTTTTTATAATTTTTCTGGACAAAGCGATAATGGTTTTGGGGGGGTCAATTCTGAGACATTTTTCGCTATCTCTTACCGTTTTGGCTAAACAACTCCGGACAAACAAACAAAGGTAGGTAGGTAGTCCTTTTTTCTGTTTTATATATAGAGATTTCGTCAAAATCTGTTGACGAAATCTCTATATACAGGGTGGTCCAGAAAGTTTGCACCAAAATGATAGGGGTAATAAAAGAGACCATTTCCAACAAAAATATTCCCGGACATTTTCCTTTATTTTTTGTCGTTTTCAAAATGCCGGCCAAAACGTGTGTTTTTCAAATATGTGCGTTCAGAACGTTGACAGCCTAAATGAGCATGATCATTAAAACATTGAACGGGTTAATTTAATTTATTTTGATTAAAATTTTATTTTCAATTCAAAAATGCAATCCGTTTTTTTCTAGGTGATACAGAAAAAAATAAAAAATTCAAAAGCCAACCAAAGTCGGAATATTTGAAAAACACACGTTTTGGCCGCCATTTTTAAAACGACAAAAAATAAAGGAAAATGTCCGGGAATATTTTTGTTGGAAATGGTTTCTTTTATTACCCCTATCATTTTGGTGCAAACTTTCTGGACCACCCTGTATAAAAAATCTCTATATGTTTCTGAGATATGCGTGTTTCTGAGATTTAGCTATGACAATGTTCGCTTAGTGTGGACGCGGCACAACAAGGAATGTATTTAACAGAGCGACAGGCATACTCAATTGCTCAAGAAGTTATGAAATGTCCAGAAAAATGAAATATGTAATTTTATTGTAATCGGAACAGATTTTTTATTTATTTACAAAAACAAAGAATGCTTTTGATTTCTAAAATTAGAAATTTATCGGAATTAAAAGAGACCAACAACAAAAACATCAACAGCATCCCCAGAACTCGTGCAGAAGGATTCGATTCATCACGGCCGCTAATCATCCCACCCAGGGCGCATTGCCGAACTTGCCTCATCAGCAAATCCTGGCATGCCTCAAGGGAGCGGTGGACGTCCCGAGCTTTTTACATTCCAACTTGTTTGTAAGCTTACCTGTGAAACCCACCAGAGGGCACTGAAGCTCTCCTGTGTTTAACACTCTCACTGCTAGGTGTTTCCGATTGGACACACGAGTGTCTAGTTCCCCTGGCCAGGTGCTTCTCCATTTGTATCAAAGCAATTTTTTTAAAAAACAAAGTACTGGGCCAGAGAAACTATTACCTCATAACAAATCAATGCTACGTGAGACTTGCTATGGCCGTCCAAAGAGGCAATGCGGCGGCCATACTTGGCATATTTCCTGTGAACCAAGGGCTTGATGAGGCTTTTGTACTATGATTATACCAATTATGTAAAACTAGCCGTTTGCCCGCGCTTTGCAACGGGACTAAATTTCAAATTTACTAAGGCATGGCCGTACTGCTGGACAGCAATGCCTTTTTGAACTTTTTATAATTTTTCTGGACAAAGCGATAATGGTTTTGGGGGGGTCAATTCTGAGACATTTTTCGCTATCTCTTACCGTTTTGGCTAAACAACTCCGGACAAACAAACAAACAAACATAGGTAGGTAGTCCTTTTTTCTGTTTTATATATAGAGATAAAGAAAAGAAGTTATTTAATGCTAAGTGAGTCCCCTTGGATACACCGCATTACCAAACTATCTACTTGGTGTGTCCAAATGGAAACACTTGGCCCGGGAGCTAAAAATGGTCTGGCAGTGAAAGTGTTAAGCTAATAATGATAGCCACTTATTTATACTGCCCGATTAAGATTAAAGAGCTCCATTATTGCAGCAGTTGTTTAGAGCAATTATTAGGTGGTCAATGTCTCAACGAGAGAAAATTCATGCATTGGGTGGGATTCCAGATTCGAACTCACGAATCTCTACACTACCTGGGTCACGAGACGAGCGTCTTAACCACCACCACTGTATGTTAGGTGTCTGGGATTTGTGCAATTATTTTCATAACATTTTCTTTGTAAAACCTACTAGCAGCGGCGCACAGCGTTTGTCACACCAAAATGTGCTGACGGTTTTTAACCAGGTCAGGTACGAGTAGGAAAAAATCTGAGCAAAAAAATATTTATTTTTTTAACAAAATACTTCCGATTTATATCATTAGAAATTTCTCGGAAGTAATAAATAGTTCTAATGTGAAAAGCTCGACATAATCATGTTCCTGTAAATGGAAGTGCTTGATCATTTCCCCCACCACCATAGATAAGATCGCTGCAGGCCATGACCTCTGACCCTCTATCTTTCGACTGCAGGGGCTTACACGACTTACGACCGAGGCATGGCCTTGTTTATTTTTCCTAACCATACTCTACACAATGAGGTATTGCCGTGCAATCGCTGAATAGAAATTGACGAAAAAGATTTTTTTTTCATATCGTATTTTGTAGTTTTGATTTTGTTAATCACCAAAGTGATGTCAACTTGAGACTCGAACCAGCCAGCCGCACGTTACGAGTCCTGCGCCTTGTGAACGCCCGCGCTACCGAGGTCGGTAAATTTAATATGTATTCGTATATTAACCCCAATTACTAGAAGGAGCCTCACAAAACGGACTAAGCGGATCCCGTATATGTCTACTTTGGAGATCTCTCCTCAAAGCCCCGGGCAAAGATTTCTGATTTCAGAATGGTCGGGAATACCGACACTGCCCCCGGCGGTTCTCTAATATCTTTCAAGTGTAGGTACTCTCCTGAAGAAGTTCTTGGTAAAAATTTCTTCCAAGGTCATCGCGAGTCCTCGACCACAGGTTATTCAGGTTAAATAGCCGTAATGTATTGTATATAAGGCTAGGTAACGTACCGTGTAAGTCCGGAGACATTGTATATAAGATTAGATATACATAGAATACATTTTGTACATAACGTTAAGTATCTTTTAAAGTGCCAGTGATTTGACCTGAGAAACGGTGTCAACCGAAGAAGATACAAGAGCTCGATATCATACGGTTCATCTGTTAATGCACCTCTTAATAAACATATGTAGGTAATTATGTATACATAAATGTATTTATACGTAAATGAATGTATTTACATGAAACCTAAAATTACATACTAATACGTCTTTGCCGGACTATCGCCTTTGAAATCGAATTGGTAACTAATCAATGAAATGTTATTTTCACTAATTAATGGGCAACGCATTGACATGCGGCTGAAGTACTGATAATTCTGGCGATCAGACAATCACTGCCATCAGATTTCCTGATAAAGTTTATTATATATGTCTTCTCACTTTGAGATGTGTAATAAAGTCATACGATAAATAAAATAATGATATGTTGACGGTTTGACCTACGAAGTTTTTTGAATCAAACGAATTCGGTCATTAATACAAGTGCTACTGAGGCCGGTTTTTTTTCAAATCAGAATATATATTTTACATCAAAATGAGATATACTCGTATGTACAAAGAAACAATGAAATATTAAAAGATAATGTAATAAATTGATAAAAGAAAACAAGTTACTGTGATTTAGTCAGTACGATTATTTCTGGTATTTCCTGTAAGTTCTGAAACCTCCAAGTTTAATGCCAACGGAAAACCTTAAAATTCAGGTGAGTAACCTCTCGACCGGTGAGTAACACCGGACGCTGCACCGCTCACCAACTCACCATTGTTCCTGGCGGTGACTCTCTCTCTCTCTCTCTCTCTCGTGTTTTCTCACACATCATAAGTTAAAAAAAGAAGGATCATCCGTTTTTTTTTCAAGTTCATTACTCATTATCAACACTGTAATTACCCCGGCAGGTTCTACAAGCGGGTCTTGGAATTCGATTCTCATGAGGCACGGAATTTTGTTCTCATGAATGATAAACAGTTAGCTCCGACGCTGATTCCAGTCGACCCTTGGAATTTTTGGACTGTATAATGGTAAAGGGATTTCCAAGTACATTTAGGGGCGTACCTCAACGAGCCATATTTAAATTAATTATGATAATAATAATTAGCCCTCTGACAATTTTGCCCCTTTAACTCCACCGTCGACATTAAAAGAAAGAGGAGAGAGAGAGAGAGGAGAGAGAGAGAGAGAGAGAGAGAGGAGAGAGAGGAGAGAGAGGAGAGAGAGAGAGAGAGGAGGGGAGAGAGAGAGACAGAATTTTTTTTTTTAATTTGAATTTTTAACTTTATTTACAATAATTTAGTATTACAAAATATTTACCTCTTAAGCTAATTCTAACTTATTTAGAGGTAAGCTCTCTCATAAGTTCACAAATTAACTAAAATAATTAAGAATATAATAACGACAAAGCAAAAACCATAATAATAATGTACCATAAAATGTGACTATATAAATGAAATAATGTAACTACCATAGTGAAAATCATTAATTAAGATATCTACTTATTATTAACTACTTAAATATTATACCCTTTAGTTACTTCCTAAAAGTGATTTTTTAACTAGGCCTTTCCATTTTTTCCTGTCTTTTTCGTCCAAAAAGTCCTGACAATAAGAGTTTAGAAGGGTGGGCATGACATAATCTAATCTTCGCTCACCGTACAATTTAGTGTATACACGTATTCTCTTAAACCTCTGTAATCTCAGAGAATAAGGTTGCTCATTAAGTTGCCTGTACTTCTCTTCATGAAAGTTCAGACATATTAGGGTGAATTTACATAGTTGATCAGGCGTCATAATTGAGATGTCTTGTCTTTCGTTGAAAAGAAATTTTTTGATCCTCCGTTGAATCTTGAAGAGGGGCTCGAGAACATACTGAGGTGAAAACGTGTACATTGGAGATCCGTACCTGAGTAAAGAATCAACCAGTGAGAAGTAAATAGTTTTTTTTTGTTGTTAGTGGTAACTGATCAGCATTTACTTTCTTTAGCTTGTAATTAATTATCCTCATTTTCTTACACAGGTTGTAAACATGTGGCTTCATTTTAAATTCCTCGTCAATTATTACTCCTAGGTATCTCGCTGATGTGCTGTACTCGATCTTAAGACAACTACAGGATGACTCATAAGTCCGGCGCACAAGACAATCTCTGCTATGGCAGTGTAACCGATGCTCTTGCAAATTGACCCGCTTGCTCGCGAAACCAAAGATCATCGCTTCAGTTTTCTTTTCATTTATGAATATATGGTTCTTATAGAAATATTTTTGTAGCTCGATGAAGTCTCTTTGAGCGATTTCTACAGCATCTGCTACATTTTGGTGAACTGAAACTATGCACGAGTCATCGGCGAACATTTTGAGATTACCTGTTCTTTGCACATATTGTACGTCATAGGTATAAATATTAAACCAGGTCGGGCTATTAATTCCACCCTGGACCAAGCCCTGACTTACGTTCTCCGGATCACTCTTCGCGTCTCCAATGCGCGTGACCTGCTTCCTATTGCGGAAAAAGTTGTTAAGAAGGAGGGGGTGGGTGATGCCGATCTGTCTGAACTTTTCGATCAACAGGGCATGATCTATTGTGTCGAAAGCTGAAGAAAGGTCAAGTAGCAGTATGACGACACACTTCCTCTCATCCAGGGCAGTATTAATGTTATCAGCGAACTCTTGAAGTAGGGTCATGGTACTCTTGCCTGGCTGAAATCCATGCTGAAACTCGGGGAGAATAGTGTTTTCAGAAAGATATTTTTTGGTCTGATTATTAATGTGTTTTTCCACTAGTTTCTCCACCAAGGGCATAGAACCAACAGGCCGATAGTTACAATATTCATCTACTTTACCCTTCTTGTAGAGAGGAGTTATACACGATACTTTCAGAGAGTCAGGTAAGTAAGATTGGCGAATAACTGAATTCACGAGGTGAGTTAGAAGAGGCGTAAATAGAGGTATGTTATTAATAAAATCTTGATTTCTCATGCCATCGATCCCCTTACCCTGTTTCTTCATATTCTTAAGAATCATTCTGATATCTCTATCCTGTACTTTTCTTATATACATTGAACTTGTATCAGAGTGAGGAGCTTGCTGTATCATATTAGGTTCTAAACACGGGCCTTGGTTCTTGATTTTAAGATTTTTAATCTGATTTACAAAATTAGAGTTGAAATTGTTAGCCAAAGTGGACAGGTCTGATGTTCTGAAATTTTTTTGTAATGTAATCTCATTAGAACTTTTTTTATTTCTATCCATTAGACCATTTATTAGAGCCCATGTTCGTTGCATGTCACCCTTAGCCTCTTGAAACTGCTTAAACATATAAATTCTTTTTTCTTTTTTTATCAAGTTATTAACCATGTTTCTCTGAATTTTATATCGCTCATAATTAAATAAGTTATTCTTATTATTTTGCCATGAACGAAGGAGGCTACGTTTAATAGCTATCTCTCGTTTCAACCTTTCACTTACCCAGGGTAAGTGTTTCTCATTTTCTTTATTCCGAACTGTTTTCGTGCATGCCTCATAAATTTGATTAAATTTATTTTTAATTTTAGAGTAGATTTCATCAGGATCATTAATATTACCGTAGGTACTCCAATCAAAGGACTCTATTTCGAGTTGAACTTTTCTGTTGTCTAAAATTTTCTTATTCACCAATTTGTTTGGCCCACTAGATTGCTTGTCAGGTCCTGATACTCTTAAGGCAATAAAATAGTGATCAGCCAACTTGTCTGTAATGACTGTGGCTGTGTGGCAGAGTTGTCTCTTCATTCTGACATTAATATGATCCAGACAAGAAACAGTGGCCCTACCCGCCAGCATCTCCTCTCTAGTAGGTTTGTTGATCAGGGGCACGAGAGTGTTATTATACAGGGTGTTGAGGTACCGCGAGTTAATGTTCGATCTTCGTTTTATACATATATTTATGTCACCGATCATGTATATTATCTCATCTTTCTTTGTTGCATTTTGTAGCCAAAAGTTAATATCATTGAGAAATTAATCCAACCCACTATTTGGAGGCCTATATATAGCGAGTAGGGTGCACTCAAACTTATATTCTGTGTGACTCAGCTTAATAATTAAATTTTCTGCTTCTTCAAAGTTGTATGATATTTTATTTATCTCTATCGTGTCTTTATAATAAATAATTATACCTCCTCCGGCTCTCTTGAGTCTACATTTACTTATCTGTTTGAAGTTCCTGAGCTGAAACACCTCCGCCTGCTCCTCATGCACATCCACCTCCGTGAGAATCAGGACGTCCAGTTGTTCTATCACAGGTTCCAACTTCAAGCATAGAAGATCCCATTTCGCTCGAATAGAATTTAGGTTCACGTGTATAACTGTTAATAAATCAGAGTTTATATTTAGAGTATTTTTCCATTCCTCAATATCATGGCATGTATTACAATCTCTTGTTACATTCGTAATGTTATTAAACAAAATATTATTATTATTCATTGATTAAAAATATAGAGCTAAGTATAATAATATATTCGGATAATAAGTTCCAATCTACAGTTTGGCGAGGTCATCCATGCAGGCAAGATTTTCACTTTTGGAATCGTTTGTTTTTTTAACCCAGATTTTGCCGTGTTTAATCCAGAGGAATGCAATTTTTTTCTCCTTAGCCACCCGTTTCGCCTCAAAGTAGAGCTTCTTATAGTATGGTGTAAGACACTCGTTAAATCCAAGTTTAGAGCACTTACCCTGTACAACGATATCCATTCTGTTGTAAATCTTACCCTCCTTGATTTTGGTCAGCACATTGCTCCTCATTTCTTCTGTTGTGAATTGTATAACAAGTGAAATATTTTTCTCCTCTTTATTCTTGAAATCAGGCTTAGAAATTTTGTTTACCCTAAACTGAACCGCATTTTCCGGGGAAGAACAACCTGTCTTATCCAGCAGCTCCAGCACAAACTTCTTCTCATCTACATCAGTGTTCCTGAAGCCAGTGACCTCCAGTTTGGTGGAGTTTTCCCTCTGATCCCTCTGCAGCACCATCACCTCCAGCTGCTTCACCCTGGTTCTCAACTCCGTGGTCGCCGCCTCCTGAGAGAACAGTTTCTTTTCCAGTAAGACATTCTTTTGCTCCAGATCTTTCACAGAGCTCGCCATCTCATCCAGTTTCTCGCCGTAGAAGGTAAGGCTATGTTGTAGCTCGGTAAACTGTTTATTTAATTCTGATTGGAGAGCCGCTAACTTCTGGTCCATCACACGCGCCACCAGCATGGCTGTGCTGTTCTCCTCGAGTTCAGTGTCGCAGTTCCCACCGGATGTCTTGGGAGTTGACTTGGGTGTACCGGCGGCGGCTACGGCGGCGGGTGGAGCATTACTGTTGCAACCCACCTTGCAGTATGAGCACTTCCATGCACCTCTTCTGTCCGGTCCGTAAGTGCGCCAGGAGACCTCACTCAGCGTGTTACACCCAAAGTGATATCTCCTCTTGCACAAAGAGCAACATGAAGAGTCCATTTCATCTTCTCCTGGTAGAGGGTCGTTGCACCTTCCACACAAGGTTGTCATTGTTTACAATGCTGCTTCAATAAATAGTTCAATAACGCGAGGAAGCACGGGCGGGTAAATGAATGAATCAAAGTAGGTAAATACACTGACCTATCTTAATATCGTTATCAGTTGTTAAATTTTGACTATGATTGGGAAAAGATAAGATCAGAGAACAGATTAGTTGGGCTTTCACTACCAACGGGAATCGTCTGTTTTAATTTTATTAATATGTTAATATTATTCTGATAACTTTTACGTAAAATTAATCAGTTTTTTAAAATTCAAATTTTCGTGTTGTTTTTATTTAAGTATTTCTTTTTGCAGTATTCTTGACCGTTTGTTTATATTTTAATTGTTTTCTTCTTTTTGTCCTAATGACGTAGTGTCACTGATTGAAACTTGTTTTAGAAAATATTATTTTAATCAAAATTCTTAATTAATTAATTACATTAATTGTGAAAATTGGAGTTTTAATAGAGAATTTCCCAATAATATAGTTTAATATATGAGATAGAAGTATTAGAAAATTGTTTTGAATCCTCCAAATCGACTTTTTCAGTTGAAATATGAGTCTTCAATTTTTGAAATTCACACAAAGGAAAAACGTGAAGTGTTTTATAAATGTTAATAAAGTTCATAAAACAGTTTAAATGTTAAATACTACACCATTTCCATATGGAGGAACACTTACTCTTTAAGGAAAATACAACTTTATACACAAAAAGTAAGTAAATTAATATTTAAATGTAAAATTAACAGGAGCAAATTTTAGACGACCTATGCGCTTGAGAGAAGAGAGAGAGAGAGGAGAGAGGAGAGAAGAGGAGAGAGGAGAGAGAGAGGAGAGAGAGAGGAGAGGAAGAGAGAGAGAGGAGAGAGAGAGGAGAGAGAGGAAAGAGAGAGGAGAGAGAGAGGAGAGAGAGAGGAGAGAGAGAGGAGAGAGGAGAGGAGAGAGAGAGGAGAGGGGAGAGAGAGGAGAGAGAGAAGAGAGAGAGAGAGGGGAGAGAGAGGGGAGAAGAGAGGAGAGAGAGAGGAGAGAGGAGGAGAGAGAGAGAGGAGAGAGAGAGAGGAGAGAGAGAGGAGAGAGAGAGAGAGAGAGAGAGAGAGGAGAGAGAGAGGAGAGAGAGAGGAGAGAGAGAGGAGAGAGGAGAGAGAGAGAGGAGAGAGAGAGAGGAGAGAGAGAGAGAGAGAGAGAGGGAGAGAGAGGAGGAGAGAGAGAGAGAGAGAGGAGAGAGAGAGAGAAGAGGAGAAGAGAGAGAGAGTGAGAGGAGAGAGTGAAAGGAGAGAGAGATATAAAGAGAGAGATAGAAAGGAAAAAAAAAGAGAGAAAGATCGAAAGAGAGAAGATCGAAAGAGAGAGATATAAGAGAAAAAGAAAGAGAAAGAAAGAAAGAGGGAGTGAGATAGAAAGATAAAGAAGAGAGAGAGAGAGACATCGTGAATATAATTATGATAATTATTCAAACAGTTATTTTCCAGTGATTGGCACCGAATTAAATCAGAATAAAATTAAAGTCCTACATTGGCACATTGAAAAATATTGAGGATAAAAAAAAGATAAATTAAAAGTAGAAAAAGATAATGGTATTTAAGTTTGCAACATTGTAGCATGTGGGATTATCAGTGTCTCTTTGTGGACTTATCATGAATTAAATTTAATATTATAGCAATCAATTCGATCAGTATATTTTATTCTATTTGAATAAATTTAAAGAATTTCTAAAATCTGCAACATTGTATCGAGAACTTCTTTGGACTCAAGTGGTAGTTATTAAATAAATAAAGTATGTATTCAATTCTATTGATGGCAGATTTAAATATATTTACCACATTGTATCTGCCAGTCTGCGACTAAGTCTTATCAAGTGTTACGAGTAAATACAGTTATATTTAATATCATAGCTACAAAATCATTATATATTCATGGCAATTAAAGTGTGTAAGCTAGAATGTTCAATGTCTTGAATTTTACTGATACTAGTAATAGTAGAATGGCAATAACAGCATATATTTTCTGAATTTTCATGGACATTGAGGGCGCGATTAGCCCAGTGGTTAAGCACTCTCTTGCCATGCGGAAAGTTTCGGGTTCGATCCCCCGTGCCGACATAAATTTGTATTCTTAATTTGGTTACAATAATTGTTTGTAAGGGATACCTTCCGGTGCGCTCGTGTTGACCCAGCACCTAAATGGGAAGTATTGTGTCACTTCTCGCCCATCAGAGAGGAGGCATACTACGGGATGGGCAAGCTACAATACAGACCACAAGCGCCTACAGTAGCACCTGTTTCATGGATACGAAATAAAAAAGGCTGTGAAAGACTCATCTTTTCTTTTTTCTTAAAAAAAAACCTTTCAAGTAGATAACTAGATATCAATCCCCAAAAGTCCATTTGTGATAAATCGCGTTAATTGAAATCGAAATTTTTACCTTTTAATTGCGTCGAAAACGTAGTATTATTTTCGATTGACTCTGATGATGCCGTCATAGGTGCAGTTTACTCAAACAAATAATTCTTCAGGTTATAAGTCCGCCGTTTTATCGATCAAGCTACTGAGATCAGTTCCTTACTAAGTAACTATTTACTATTCTATAACTAAGGAGCTGAGGACTCGAACTACCGCGGATAGCAAGTCCGCCGCCCCGCCCTGTCGGTAAAGCTACTCTGGTCACCCTGTATATATTATAATAAATACGCCATAATTACAAACAAATCTACTGAGGTCACCCTGATATTATAATAAATACGCTGTAATTACAAACAAAGCTACTGAGGTCACCCTGTATATTATAATAAATACGCCATAATTACAAACGTCTTTCTAATCATCCATATTGATGGCAGAATCAAATGTGTTTTCGCAACATTGTAGCCGGGATTTGCAGCGGAACGAACGTGTGTGGGGATCTGCAAAAAGCTTTTAGCATTAATCAGAGAGGTCAATAGATGTGTCCGGATATTTATACAGGTAGGTTGATAATATTTCAATCCATGGCGGACGGCTAATGCTGCCGGACCCATGCTGGGATCTTCAAACTTGCTCCATCAGTTCCGTGGGCTCGCCCCATGGGACGAATGGTAAGCCGATTGGACCAGTCGATAGCTAACTGTGGAATTAATCTTCTAATAGAGCCAGCGCCGATGGCATGTTGAAAACACGAGTTTTCGTTCGGTCACTAAAGTTGAGAAACGTCCAGTGAGGTTAAGACTTGGATGGGTGAAATTTAAATTCGAACTTTGGTGCCACCTTATGCGTAAAGGGACTCTTTCGTCTCATTCTTGCATGATAAACTGAGTAGTGTATTGTATTTTCTGCCCAACTTTTGCGAGGTGAGGTTAATTCTTAAAGTACATGCTAGCATCTTACACTCAGCGTGAAATTATTTTGTGGTCATATATTCAAGTGTTGTGTTTTTTATAGTGTGTACTCAAATTCGTGCATTTGGAGGAATTCGTGCAGTTAGTGGGATCTGAACCAACGGCTCTCCAATCTACCTGACTACTCTGACTAGTGTCTTGACAGCCTCGACTGCGAAAGATTACGAGTCGGCTATTTCTACTTGAGGCCGGCTAATAACAGGCCGCTCACATCACACGGTGTGTCAGTTCTTGACCATGAAACAGAAAGACATGGGAGACGTGAACTCGAGCAACTTTTCAGAGGAGAGAATCGTGCGGGAAAAGTTTGTATGATGCTGACAGGAAGAGTGTTCCGTGCCGCTAAGTGGGTGGCTCAGGAGAAAAAGGAAGATGAAAAAGAGGAGGAAGAAATGGCCTAGGAGAAATAGGAGGATGAAAAAGAAGGAAGAGATTGCTGAGGTGAAAAAGAAGTGAAAGAGATTGCTCAAGAGAAAAAGAGGAAGAAATTGATGAAATAGAAGGATGAAAAAGAAAAGAAAGAAATGGCTTAGGAGAAATAGGAGGATGAAAAAGAGGAGAAAGAAATGGCTTAGGAGAAATAGGAGGATGAAAAAGAAAAGAGAGATTGCTGAGGTGAAAAAGAGAAGAAAGAGATCGCTCCAGAGAAAAAGAGGAAGAAATGGCTCAGGAGAAATAGAATGATGATAAAGAGGAGAAAGAAATGGCTCAGGAGAAATTGGAGGATGAAAAGGAAGGCAGAGATTGCTTAGGTGAAAAAGATGAGAAAGGGATTGCTCAAGAAGAAAAGAAAAAGAAATGGCTCAGGAGAAATAGGAGGATTAAAGAGAGGAATAAGAGATGGTTGAGAAGAAAAAGAAGTACGTAAAGGAAGAGGAGGAGAGAAAGAATGAAAGAAATAAGGAGGAAGAGGACGAGAAGGGTTTGGAAGATAGAAAAGAGATTAAGCTTGAGGACTACGAATTGAAAGGAGAAATAGCGGAGACAGAGGAGAGATAAAAGGAAAGAAGAAATTAGCCGAAGGACGACGAGAAACTGAAAGTAAAGGAGAATCATTATCAGAAAATGAGAGAAATGATATAATAGAAAAGAAGAGGAGTATGAAGAAAGAGAAGGAGATAGATGTAAAAGAGGAGAAAGAAGAGGAACAAGAAAAGAAGAAATTGAACAGGAAAGGAAAAAAGAAAAGAGGAGAGAAAGGTAGAAAAAAAATGAAAGAGGTGGAAGATGAACATGTAGAGAAAGAGAAAAAAAAAGAAAAGTAGAAAAAGGATATTGATATAAAAGAACCTGGAAATTCCAAAAGATAATTGACAATAATCTTAAATTTCTTTCTAACCAACTTGGAGTTATCCGGTATAGATTACCAGTTTTCACAAAAGCAGTCAAACTAGAAGTTGAGATACTTGTTCTCACACTAGCCCAGGTAGGTATCTGAATACAAGGTATAAGATTAGACACCTATCCGATACAGCACCTATGCAACTTGACACCTATTCCACATGCAGATACTATCGCACCCATAATGCACCATGATGCGGAGAGATAATTAAACGATAATGCAAAAGTAATTAATGCAAGAACTCTCCCAGAGTGCAAATCTCCGTCGCAATAAAGGCCGCGATTTGTTTCACGCCGTGTAAAGTGCATTCGAATGCAGTTCTCGTTGAATATGCAGTTCTCAGAGTGGTCTGTTTGCGCATCGTGATGATCGGAGAAATAATTAAGCACCTAGGAATAATAATAATTAAGAGATGCATCAAAGAGATCCGCTATTCAACTTATCATCCTACTTAATAGCCACATATCCGGCTGTTGGCAGGCATGATAGTAACTATAATGCCAATAACGAAAGTAGCTTGGAAAAAATGATAGTAACATCAAAATGGTACCATTATAGAAATTGAATAATGAGCACAATAAAGGCGTAAAGCATATCAAGACTCTATGCATCGCTTAAACCAATATGAAATTCATTAGAAAGAGTGAAGTGAAACTTTCTATGGCTCACACCCATGAAACATTTCTCGCCAAATTATACGAGGGTAGGGCTTTTGAAATCGATTGTGCCTTCAATTCATCAAGCTCGTTTCTTCAATTAGCAACACCCAACCTGACCTGGGTGTTCTAATAGTGCTTCGAAGTAACAGCATGTTATTATAGAAGTTGATACAAAAATTGACCAATACAGTACGTACAGAAGGAGAACAGACCGTAGGGCATTGTTTCTTGGCGTCCGATGGCCAACAGGCACAGCAATCCTATGCACAACCATGGACATTGGAACAAAGACCTAAATCGTAATACCTTAAAGGAAAATTCGGATTCAACTAAAACTTTCTAGTAAAAATATCGATAATCAATAACTTTAGCCCAAAATAACAATAATTCAAGTTTGAATCTAAAAGAGGTAGTCAGGACTTTTTAAAATGAAAATCATGTCACCGATAATTAAGGCACTTACTCATACTGTCTGATGTTGAGGGAAAAGTCTATTTCAGCAGTTGTTTAGTGTCACATTATTATGGGTCATCTTCTGAAATGTATGAGGAAAAAATCTTGCATAGGGTGGAATGCGAACCGGGATGGACTGGATTGACGGACAATAGTCTTAATCACTTCGACCGCCACACAATGAATAAAATAATACCTATTAATACAAAATCTCAATAATAAGAACACTGAACTCTACTATGTTAGATATGGACGACAGACATGACACTTTTCACATTCTCGAGTGAAAAGCAAGCGGTTGATAATGTCGATGGGGTTTGTGATAGTGATGAGTGTATATGATGATGATATGAATAGTATGAACAATGACATCGATGGTTATGCTGGTGGTGTGACTGACAAAGTTTTTTTTTATGGTATGAACTGTATTATGATGTTTTGAGTGTGACAAAAATGCTTGTAATGGTAATATCGATGTTGATTTTTTTTTAGAAATCGTCATATCGATGTTAATGATATGACTGAAAATAGTGATTACTTTGATGTTATTGAGAACATGAACATTGAAAATGAGTGTGAATGTTGATAGTATGAGCTCTATGTTGATAGTATGAGTGTGAAAAGTGTTAGTGGTGTTAATAACAACAATGTTGATGGTATGACTGAAAATAGTGAAAATGTCGTATAGTAAAAATATGATAAACATGAACATGGATGATAATACCGGACGTATGATTGACAATGGTGTTAGTGACAGTGATGATGGTAAAATTTTGGGTGGTAGAGATTGGCCACAGGCAATAACCCCGCCCTTTAAGTAGGACATTAACTTCATTCTCTTTTTTTTCTTGTATATTTGCTTAATCTTTTTGTTTTTCTTTATATTTCATTGTATTCTACTGTATATATTTTTTGTTCTACCTAATAAAGCTTTCTATAATAATAATATGATTGACAATGGTGTTAGTGGCAGTGATGATGGTAAGATTGACAGTGGTGTCAACGAACCCACTCTCCGGTATTTGCCAAATTGAAGAGAAAAGCCTGATAGTGACCATATTGACGTGGCCGTGACATGAGGAGCGCTGGGACGTGAGGGTAATGGACAATGCGAGCTGGTATTATGATTGCGTGCTATGAGAACTGGCCGATTTCCTATACAGGGTGAGCGAGTTCTTTTGTGATTTTTTTAAATAGTTTATTTATTTTCTTTATAAAGAAACATATTTTATACAAAGGTACTTCTCCTAAGCTTTGAAGAGCTTCTAAGAGTTTAATAAAAATAGAGAAGAGCTTCTAAGATTAATAATAATAACACTCTTTAGTGTCCCGGTAGCTCAGTGGTAAAGGCGGCACTATGTGAATCCAGAGATTCCAGAGGTCGCGGGATCGAAACCCAGCCGGGACAAGACAAGTTATCCTCCCATTTGGGATTTTTACCACATAATAATACGTCTTGGGCTTACTGCTCTAATAATGGGACTTAATAGTCCTAATCGGGCAGTATAAATAAGGCGATATTATTATTAGTGGAAGGTAACCACCGGACGAGTTTGATGCTCAAAGCATTTTCTACCACCTAACTCTCAGAGTCTTATTATTGTGTGGGCACAAACTCAAATTAATGAGGAAAAATTCATCCACTGGGTGGGATTCAAACCAACGGGGACTACCTGGATTACCAGACTAGCGCGTTAACCACTTGTTCTTCCCTATTGATGTGTTTCTTACATTCCGTTCAAACAGGGGTGCTCTCAGTTTGAATTTTGTTTATGTATTCGCACGATTTTCGACAAGTCGCAACTTTTTTTTGAGTCACCCGGTATATGAAGCAGCGATATACTTTCTCCGCTCGGGTCTATCCTGCGATTTCTGCGTCCTATACTGGGACGTGTTCTGAAGATGCGCCACTCGGGAACAATGGCCTGCCACTCGAGTGAGTGACATGTTCTCAATAGCAGACGTGGAGAGGACAAGGGGAGCTAGCGACTATGACTTTGGCCAGGCACGGGTTTCTACTTCATTTTGACAAAATACCTTTCTGAAAAGGATTTTATTTTTTGCAAATGTTTTTTTTTCCTTTTAATCCACTAAAAGGTAACTAATGTATGTAATGTATGTACTCAACAAAAGAAATAATGAGGAGCGATCTATGAAATCTACGTACAATATCAATAAAGCTATATGTAGGAGCTAATGTCCTACCTAAAGGGCGGGGTTATTGCCTGTGACAATCTCTTCCACCCAACCCTTATCAAAGTATCAATGTAGATGAGTTGTTTTACTTGTTAAAAAAAAAAAAAAAAATACTTCATTTTCATGATGGTGTAAGTGGAAGAATTCATGGGACCTTTTCCGGAAAATTGTCCCTGGTCATGCACGTAAGTGTGAAAAATAATATGAAAATTTCTTTATGAAAGATGATTTTTTAGAGTTTCATGTAGTGATTGAGATTGAAAAAGAATGCTAGCGGAACGGTCGCTATCTTGTCTTGAAGTACTTGTTATCATTGATGTACATGTACATTGTACATGTACAAGATGGGTATCTGATACATATTATTATTATTTTCTTCTGAATATAATTACTGTCGAACCAGGATATAAGATACAAGGGATCGGAATTTTCTTCTTTTTTTTTGTGCATTGCCTTTATTAGAAAAAAAGTAGATTTTGGGAAAATGCAAAGTAGGAGTAGAAGAAAATTACACAGCGAAAAGTCTGGTAATCCAGGTAGCGTAGGGATCCTTTGGTTCGAATCCCACCCAGTGCATGAATTTTTCCTCATTAATTTGAGTTTGTGACCACATAATAATAAGACCCTGAGGGTTAGGTGATAGAAAATGCTTTGAGCATTAACCTCTCTTGGTGGTTACCTTTCACTGAATAGTGTTATTATTATTACTGGAACACCACACCTCGTTTTGATGGATAGAAAGAAGGTTTTTCCTAATACTCTGGTAAAAAAACCATCGTTATTTTCTCCCTACATTGTTCTAGCATCATGAATATAGCTCAGCAATATTTTTCTGTATAATCATCGCCATTTTAATGTTCACTATCGTCAACATTACATTACTATTTTCTGTTGTGAGATCTGTATCATCTTCACCAGGCTCCACATACTTCACATGTCTTGCTAGTAGAACCTCATCACCATGGCAACATGACAACATTACTATTTTCTGTTGTGAGTTCTGTATCATCTTCACCAGGCTCCACATACTTCACATGTCTTGCTAGTAGAACCTCATCACCATGGCAACATGACAACATTACTATTTTCTATTGTGAGTTCTGTATCATCTTCACCAGGCTCCACATACTTCACATGTCTTGCTAGCAGAACCTCATCACCATGGCAACATTACTATTTTCTGTTGTGAGTTCTGTATCATCTTCACCAGGGTCCACGTACTCCACATGTCTTGCTAGCAGAACCTCATCACCATGGCAACATGACAACATTACTATTTTCTCTTGTGAGTTCTGTATCATCTTCACCAGGCTCCACGTACTCCACATGTCTTGCTAGCAGAACCTCATCACCATGGCAACATGACAACATTACTATTTTCTGTTGTGAGTTCTGTATCATCTTCACCAGGCTCCACGTACTCCACATGTCTTGCTAGCAGAACCTCATCACCATGGCAACATGACAACATTACTATTTTCTCTTGTGAGTTCTGTATCATCTTCACCAGGGTCCACATACTCCACATGTCTTGCTAGCAGAACCTCATCACCATGGCAACATGAAAACAGTACTTTTTTCTATTGTGAGTTCTGTATCATCTTCATCAGGATCCACATACTCCACATGTCTTGCTAGCAGAACCTCATCACCATGGCAACATGACAACATTACTATTTTCTCTTGTGAGTTCTGTATCATCTCCACCAGGCTCCACATGTCTTGCTAGTAGAACCTCATCACCATGGCAACATGACAACATTACTATTTTCTGTTGTGAGTTTTCTATCATCTTCACCAGGCTCCACATACTCCACATGTCTTGCTAGCAGAACCTCATCACCATGGCAACATGGCAACATTACTATTTTCTGTTGTGAGTTCTGTATCATCTCCACCAGGCTCCACATGTCTTGCTAGTAGAACCTCATCACCATGGCAACATGACAACATTACTATTTTCTCTTGTGAGTTCTGTATCATCTTCACCAGGTCCACATACTTCACATGTCTTGCTAGCAGAACCTCATCACCATGGCAACATGACAACATTACTATTTTCTGTTGTGAGTTCTGTATCATCTTCACCAGGGTCCACATACTTCACATGTCTTGCTAGCAGAACCTCATCACCATGGCAACATGACAACATTACTATTTTCTGTTTTGACTTCTGTATCATCTTCACCAGACTCCACATGTCTTGCTAGTAGAACCTCATCACCATGGCAACATGGCAACATTACTATTTTCTGTTTTGACTTCTGTATCATCTTCACCAGACTCCACATATCTTGCTAGTAGAACCTCATCACCATGGCAACATGGCAACATTACTATTTTCTGTTTTGACTTCTGTATCATCTTCACCAGACTCCACATATCTTGCTAGTAGAACCTCATCACCATGGCAACATGGCAACATTACTATTTTCTGTTTTGACTTCTGTATCATCTTCACCAGACTCCACATGTCTTGCTAGTAGAACCTCATTACCATGGCAACATGACATGCCAAGACCTTCTCTTATCGTCCAACAAATTCAGGCCACTCAATAGATTGTTGTCAATATCATTATCATCAATATTGTGATCTTGTACTGATGTTTTTTGTGTACCTATTTTTCTAACGAAAATTTCACCACTATTGTATACTCAGGATTCTCAGGAATGTGTGTTCGGGATTGTGTTTTTTTCTTAACTCGACACAGAATGCGATGGTCTATTTTTTGCCTGAAGAAAGTCGCTAGAGAAACGTGCTGCGCTTTTTTCCACTAATTTGTCATTGTACCTATTCATATTTCACTTGTGGAAAATACTTTTTCTTGACTACGATTTTTTCTGTTAAATTTTGTTACAGTATTTGAATTTCAATTACGGTTTTAGTTTCTCACTTTTTTTAAACCCAAAAAGAAACACTTCTTCTTTCTTCTTTTCAAATATGAATCAATTATTCAGATTCTTTGATGTTGTTAAAATTATAATTTAAAAAAATATACCTAATAAAAATAAATAATAATAATCATTTTTTTCTACTTTTAACTGAAAAGAAAACTTGTAATAACTAATGTTATACTTAATTTTTTTTAAAATTCATGTTGAACTTTTCGCTAGCTGAAAGTACATGAAATGCATTCGACCTATGTTTTCCGTAACCTTACACTCTGCCGGGCTGTCTCTTTCTTTGTACTGGCGTTCTTCACACCTCGGCCAAGGTGTTTGATGAGTGAGGAAAAATTTATGAACCAACGGCAACGGATCCCTACACTACCTGGTTAAAGACTACCAGACTACCGCGTTAAAGTTCTACCTACTAATGTTATCCCCCTCTTCTGTCCCCAGTGACTTCAGCTCGCTCGACCAGCAGAACGTGTACCACAACAACGAGCTGGCCTTCCGCACGGCGGAGAGACACCTGGGCATTCCCGCCCTGCTGGATGCAGAGGACATGGTGGCGTACGCCGTGCCAGACAGGTTGTCCATCCTCACCTACCTGTCCCAGTTCTACCAGGTGTTCGGTGAGTGCCCTGATCTATTCCACTTAGGTCGGGTTCTACGAAAAACACCTAACCTAAAAAACACCTGAAAAACACGAAAACGTTAGTTCCAAAGGATTCGTCAAGATAGCGCCAGTAGAGTTTAGAGCAAAACTCTACTGGCGCTATCTTGACGAATCCTTTGGAACTAAAGTTTTTCAGGTGTTTTTTAGGTTAGGTGTTTTTCGTAGAACCTGACCTGATAATACTAATAACACTCTGTAGTGGAAGGTAACAAGGCGAGGTTAATGCTCAAAGCATTTTCTACCACCTAACCCTCAGTCTTATTATTATGTGGTCACAAATTCAAATTAGAGTTGAGATTTTTTATAACTCTCAACTTTTCTTAACAATCCTTATTTATACTTTGACTAAGGGCCGAATTAATAGACAATTTCTATAACTAAAGTCATTGCCACACCTGTGACGAGTGAGGTCCACAGTTCGCAGAACCACTCATTATTATGCACCGCTCCTACTACTACATGCACAGTTCAACTCCTCACGTCACCGGACCCTCAGCACTGGCAGCGTAGTGGCAGTGGCCGAACTACCAATTAAAAAACACGCCGAGCATGATTCACGAGAAATCCTGGCGTGGCAGGTCAGCACAGTTAGTGTTAACAAATTAAAATGATAGGTTACTGTTAGGATAATTAAAGCTAACGAAACCGACCTCAGCAGTAAGCCAGCCTCCGTGACATATAACGGTTGTGACTACTGCCCGTAGTCTGGAGTTCCCCAGTTCGATCCCCGGTTGGAGCAGACTTTTCGACGAAAATTCTGTTCCCTCTCTGGACCCCAATAGCAACATAAGGTGATATGGGATAAAGGGAGTTATACAATTTCAAATAGTTTATTTATACTAATTGAGTAGGAATAAAGAGTCCTTTTTTCCTAACAGTTTACAACACTGCTAAGCCAGTGACGACGACACGTTGAATACTGAAGTTAAGCAACGTCCAGCGAGGCTTGGATGGGTGACCATTTGAAACCTGGCACCTCGTGATCGCCACTCAGGCTGGGTGAGGTTAATGTGGGTAGCTGGTGCGAGACAAACCAGCTGTTTTGTCTCGCACCAGCTACCCTCGTCTCGAATGATAAAATGTTGAAGAGACGTTAGGCCAAAAAAAAAAAAACTGAGAACAGTCACAAATATTATGAGAGCCACTCTCGGCCACAGTTGAAATATACTAGAATTACTACCTAGACCTAGAGTACCCATACCCAGTCACCTCTGCTTAGAGAAGAGATAGGACAAGAACAGAACATGAGCTGACCAATTGATTGACTTGCATTTTTTTTCTTCATAAAAAAGATAATTTTCTCCAAGAAATTATTCCATTCGTGTACGCTTGTACAGGATAAAGCAGAAACCCATTCGCCCTGTTGTGGTCTTTTGAGAAAATCAAACCAAGATTTTTATATTTATTTTTTAAAGATGATTGTTTCACAGCCTTTTTTTATTTCGTAGCCATGAAACAGGAGCTACTGTAGACGCTTGTGGTCTGTGTTGTAGCCTGACCATCTGGTAGTATGCCTCCCCTCTGATGGGCGAGAAGTGACACAATACTTCCCATTTAGGTGCTGGCTCAACACGAGCGCGCCGGAAGGTATCCCTTACAAACATTTGTAAGCAAATGTTTAATACAAATTTTTGTCGGCGCGGGGGTTCGAACCCGGGACCTTCCGCATGGCAAGCGAGTGCTAAACCACTGAGCTATTCGTGCGCTCTATGAATGAAACAACTGCTTTAGTTATTGCGATAACTTTCAGTTGTTTTAGAGCTGACGTTCTCCTATCTCCTAATATGTCCCCATGTGATAGGTGGCTAGATGATAAAGGAACTATTCCCCTGTGTCTGAGGCTTCAGTCTGCGGTGGAAGTAACCCTATCGAAAATATATTGAAGTGGTCCCCATCTGATAGGTTGCTAGATGATAAAGGAACTATTCCCCTATATCTGAGGCTTCAGTCTACGGTGGAAGTAACCCTATCGAAAATACATTGAAGTGGTCCCCATGTGATAGGTGGCTAGATGATAAAGGAACTATTCCCCTATGTCCGAGGCTTCAGTCTGTGGCCGAAGTAACCCTTTCAAAAATGCATTGAAGTGGTCTGCAGCAGGTTGCGCGATGCAGCCGGAAGACACACAGTGGAAATATGTAGTAGTTTAAGGGCGGAATTAATAGACGTTTTTGTATTACCTCTGTGGCGCTAAGTCACGGATTGCGTACTGTGTAAAATAGGGAAAACCGATGCTTAGCAATGACTTGTGAATTAGACTTCGTCTATTGATTTCGCCCTAAGAGACCCAATGTCAAATTGTTTTTTCAGGTGCATAGTCAAATTGTTTTTTTTTTTTCTTTTTTTTTCTTTTCGTATCGTTCATGCAATGAGTCCATTACATCGGTGTGGATACGACCAATCACGATGGCTATCTTAACAGGAAACCAGAAACCAGTATCACGAAATTCTCGCAGTTTCGGCTGGTGGTTTCGTCTGCTGGAATTGTTTGCTCGGCGGGATCACCTTGTATGTACGAAATACATAATCGGAAACGCCGCGGGGTTCTGGGTAATGGGCGGGCAGGCGAGCACCGCGCACCATTCACTCGGAATCGCGCAACACTGCAGCCCGCCAGTGGCGGACGGAATCGCGACCGATCGGTCGGAATCGCAGTGGTTCTACATTTTAACAGTACTTACAGAGATTTTCATCACTAAAAGAGACGATTTAAGAAATGTAGAAATAAATCTAAAGTCTTACATGTTACCGTCTAAGGAATATGGTTTATTCCAGATGTTAATGTATCTTATGTACGGATAAAAAATATATAATTATCTTGATTTGTGTGCCATAATAATCATAATAACATATATGATTTGACAGTGCTCCTATATTTGAAACTGTCAGTTTTAACTGCATAATTTCAACACACTATACATGTATACATACACCAGACACTGGACACGGAAGGAGCCCAGAACAAGTGTTGCGGGCTTCCAAAGGGTTGACTTACATACATATATCAATCCCAGGACGCGGGTTCGAAACCTAGCCGGTACATGACAAGTTACCATCCCATTTTGGGACTTTGACCACATAATACGACGTCTTGGGCTTACTGCTGGAATAATGAGACTTATTATTTCTAATCGGACAGTATAAATAAGGCGATTTATTATTATTATTTATTTTTGATATCACTACTGTGATTATCAGAAGTAGGATAACTTATTAGCTGATGGCAGGATAGGACCGTCGTCGTCCGTCGCATCAATCTCAGAGGTTTCCGCAACCTAAGTATCGACCTGCCGCGATTTTTGTTTAACCTTCTTTATGACTCTGGAGAGGTATCTCTGAAAAGAATAGATACGACCTGACACGATTTTTGTTTAACCTTCTTTATGACTCTGGAGAGGTATCTCTGAAAAAGAAGAGATAGAAATGGAAAAATAGAAAAGGAAGAATAGGAGCGAGCAACAATTTTAAAGGTAATCGAAACCCTGTATCATGGATGCACTTTATTATAACAGGTTAAATAGGTCATTGGATTTGGTGCTTTTAGAAGTGTTTATGATGTATGAAAATTCCAAAAAAATCAAATTATTAGCTCAAATGTATTTTCGAAGATTTGTCATTCCTAAGGTAACGTGTCTTGAAAGAGAATTTACAACCTGAAAATTCTGAACATTGATACCTTGTCTGCGGCACTGAAAAATCGATTTATCTCTAATAAATAGTTAGAGGAAGTCTAGCGAAAACTTTGAAGAAACAATATTACCGCAAGATCTACACTAGACCAAACACACGATATCTGCTGCTTACACACACACATTCGAAACCAGAGATGAAATAAACCAACTAAAAACCAACATCGAGAGTCATAGAAACTTTCACCCGAACACACATACATCTCTTTATAACATCCGGCCTGAAGGACCAAAACTTTTTCCAAATGCAGACTTGGTTCGTCGGTGAAACGGGTACTATGAACTGCAATTTTGGCCACAAAAGAGCGTGACCCAATAGGTTCACTCGAAGTTCGCAGCATGATGGAATCAGCAACAACACGGAAAGGTACCAATTTATTAGGACCATTTGATGGGTATCAAGTGTAATTTGAAGAAATGAATTTGCTTGATTGCAGGTTTGTGTGTTAGCATGCATGTTTGGAGTAGAGCTCTTTTTGGGAATGGTGTTTATATTTCTTTTTGGATCGTATGATTGATTGAGAGATGGTTATTGCGTTGCAAATTTTGTTCGCTTTGATGTTTGATTTCATTTTGATGGCTATCTTTTTGCCTGCGTGGTCGCCAGCTACAATTAGATGTTGGAATGCACGCGAGGAACACGCAAGACGAGAGAATTATTGCTCAAACTTATTTGAACTTATCCTTAGTTAGGAGACAGCGTTGTTTAGAAATTCAGATTTGGCAGGTTGTTGTTGTAGTTGCGACTTGTTGTGACGCCAATGAGGATGGCCTCTCCCTGTCTTGTCTCAGCTTGTCCCAAACAAGAAACCGCTGTTCATTTGATTCATAATTTTGTTGCCATGAATGTATAGGTAGTCGTCGGTTTCATTACTATTTCTTGGTACTTTTTAATAACGATATTGAACTTCATATTTTTATGACTAGTAGTTGATTTGGTGACAGATATTATTTGTATTTAAAAACTCAATTAAATGTTAGATGATTCATCGATTCAATCGCTTCTCTTGCTAGGGTCTGTTTTTACCTCCTTTCACGGCACCCTGTACGGTAGATATTTATCTGCACTCGAGATTATCTTTCTAATCGCATGCGCAAAGTAGGTAGGTAACATATCAATTAAAACCTGAAGGGGGGGGGGACACTTATGGACCACCCATTGACCGGAACAAGTTTGTAATATCTCTTTCTCTTACTCATACGCTCGCTCATTCTACCTTCCTTCTCTTATTCATACGCTCGCTCATTCTACCTACCTTCTCTTACTCACAGGCTCGCTCATTCTACCTACCTTCTCTTACTCATACGCTCGCTCATTCTACCTACCTTCTCTAACTCATACGCTCGCTCATTCTACCTACCTTCTCTTACTCATACGCTCGCTCATTCTACCTACCTTCTCTTATTCATACGCTCGCTCATTGTACCTACCTTCTCTTACTCATACGCTCGCTCATTCTACCTACCTTCTCTTATTCATACGCTCGCTCATTCTACCTACCTTCTCTTACTCATACGCTCGCTCATTCTACCTACCTTCTCTTACTCATACGCTCGCTTATTCTACCTACCTTCTCTTACTCACAGGCTCGCTCATTCTACCTACCTTCTCTCTTACTCACAGGCTCGCTCATTCTACCTACCTTCTCTTACTCATACGCTCGCTCATTCTACCTACCTTCTCTTACTCATACGCTCGCTCATTCTACCTACCTTCTCTTACTCACAGGCTCGCTCATTCTACCTACCTTCTCCTACTCACAGGCTCGCTCATTCTACCTACCTTCTCTTACTCATACGCTCGCTCATTCTACCTACCTTCTCTTACTCATACGCTCGCTCATTCTACCTACCTTCTCTTACTCATACACTCGCTCATTCTACCTACCTTCTCTTACTCATACGCTCGCTCATTCTACCTACCTTCTCTTACTCATACGCTCGCTCATTCTACCTACCTTCTCTTACTCATACGCTCGCTCATTCTACCTACCTTCTCTTACACATACGCTCGCTCATTCTATCTACCTTCTCTTACTATATTAATCTATCTATAATAGATAGATTAGAATATAGTCAGATAAAACATGGCTGAACATGGTTTCCAAATCAACGGATTCTCCTTCTGTCTGGAGGTCACGGGTGTCCTTTTCAAACAGAATCCTGATTTCCCTTTCATCCCAAGGTCATCTGTCCAAGGTCCCAGAGGACCCTCCTGTCAACCGGGACCCAATTAGTCACCTTCACTTTCTAATCTGCTGGAAGGTGTTGACACGGTGGCTCGTGTGTGGAACTGTGAATGAGGTGCTTGTGTTTTCGAGATTCCTTTTAAGATTTTAGCTCATATTTGTGTTAATCACAATCGTGATTATTCGGTAGCAAGGGGACACGGAGAACTCTTTGGATAGTTAGCTTTCTTTTTTTTCTTTTTTTAGTGATGAAAATCCCTGTAAGTACTGTAGTACTTTTAGGGACAACAGTAGAGTTGTTTGAGCAATGGACTAATTGGACTATGATGGGGCCAATATTGTTCCGTTCACTTACATTGACTGATAGAGGTGTACTGAGGGCAGACTCTCGATGCTGGAAGCTGGAAGTTCGAGAGCCTGCTACAACGAAGTTGATGAGGCTTGTGTTCGACTTGAATACAGGGTTTTAGGGGGGGCATATACAGTGTGTAACAGTGATATCACAATTACTCTAACTCGCTACGGTAAAATTTTGCTTAACTTGGGACTTGTACCACTGACCTCCAGATTACAAATTACAAGGCCGCCGCCTTTTCGATCAAGCTACTGAGGTCGGTGAAATTTCTAATCTCTTTCTACACTATTCCCCTGCACGCGTCCCGTGGCTGCGTCAACTTTTCGAGGCCAGCCGCAGACAACTTTTTCAATGTATATGTATGTATTTCCAAGACCCCTTAGGGCTTTGTACTTATTATCTATAAAATCAAATATGAATCGCTAATTTTGGCTCAGGATTATATTGTTGTTATAATTCTACAAAATGAAATTCGAAATTTCATGAATTTTCCAAAATCTCTCCAAGATTGAGTTTCAATGCCTGTATGGTATAGAAAGTATTATTTCTGTCACACAATATGACGGAAATAATACTTTCTATACCATTTACCATGCAGGCATGTGGTAATAGAAAAAAAAATACATATATCTATAAACAGAGGTATTATACATAATGATAATTCTATTGTCCTCACTAAGGCGGATTTAAGGATTTCACACGAGTTTTTATCCTTGAGACTCCGAAGAAGGACTTAGAAAATCACCAGATGAAGGTCCCAAGACCTTGAGGCAGGAAGACAATGGGTCTTATTTATTGGTCCACTTCTGTTCTGTCGTAGAAGGATAAAAGGATTCACCTTCTGAAGATGTCCTTACCAGAAACAATGGCTGGTAAGCACTTGTATATCCTTGATAAGCTTATGCCTGTAATTGTAAAAAAATATATTATGTCATGTACCGACCTCAGTAGCTTGATCGATAAGGCGGCCAATTAGTAACCTTGAGGTCGGTGGTTCAAGTCCCGATTTCAGCGTAGATTTTGTAAAGCGAGTTTGAGTAGTTGTGTGATATCACGATAGTGAGTAACACAAATATGACAACATAACTTAACTAATTTATATATTATTTCTACCATCCAACCCTCAGAGTCTTATTATTACGTGGTCACAAACTCAACTTGATGAGGAAAAATTCATGCACTGGGTGGGATTCGAAACAACGGATCCCTGCGCTAGCGTGTTAACCACTTGACTACCAGTGCCGGTGAAACATCCAGTCATAATAGACTATTAGGAACATACATCATCATAAAGCTCTTGATATATTTCTGATCCTCTTTTATATTCTCCAAGCTACTTGAAACCATGGGAACTCAGAGGACCTTGGAAAGAAGATTAGTTGATTCAACCTAATCCTTCACAATCAATAGTCTATTGTTTGTCCGGTTATGTCACCTAATACCTTCCCATTAGTAAGGATTACACGATGAGACTTTTCTTTGTTAAAAATATTACAGAAGACTTGAAAATGAAAAAAATGTTACAGATGACATGATTATAACATCAGTTCTCACGTTAAAAATGGTTTCAAAGCTGGGAGAGCATATTTTCACCGGAGGACGAAATGGTTGAGCCGCTAGATTGGTAATCCAGGCAGCCTCCCGTGTTACGAGGGAACACTATTTCCTTCGAAAAGTCTGCCCCAACCGGGGATCGAAGTCTTGATCTCTGGACTACGGGCAGTACTGGCAGTAGTCTCAAACGTCACGCCACGGAGGCCAGTTGATAATTTTTTAATATTTTTTATCTCTTGAAAAAGTAGCCAATTCAGAACTTTCCCCCTACGATTGAGAAAACGGATTTCCCTGAGATTATGAAAACGGATTTTTGTTTTCTTATTGATAATCCAAGACTTAGCTGAATCGCCTGAAACTTGACATCGTTCTCATATTCCGTCAAATTTCATAAGTAACTTTATCCCATAACATGGCCGTCTACTTGCAAATCATGGAAGTATAAAAAGTTCTCTCAACGAAAAAAAAATACGCTGCCAATTGTGGACTCAATACTTCCTCATGATTAGTCACATTGTATACTCGTGAGAATTTTGAGATTTTATACAAAATAACAAAATTGCACTCGCTTGTCATGCGGAAGGTCCCGGGTTCGATTTGGTTACAATTGTTTGTAAGGGATACCTTCCGGTGCGCTCGTGTTGACCCAGCACCTAATTGGGAAGTATTGTGTCACTTGTCGCCCATCAGAGGGGAGGCTTACTACGGGATGGGTAGGCTACAACACAGACCATGCACAAGCGTCTACAGTAGCTCCTGTTTCACGGCTACGAAATAAAAACGGCTGATGTGAAACACTCATCTTTTTCTCTTCTCTTTTTTAAATTCTCAGGAGTTAGACTTAGCTTATAGGAGATGTACTGTTTATAATATTATTCTTGTACAGATAAATAAAAGTATTCAATTCAATTCTAATATCAGAAATTTATCGGAAGTAATACACAGAATGGGCTGGCTGTTAAAACCGCAGACAACTCAAATTTTACAGTCGAGAGCACAATGCAACATGATTTTTTTGCAACTTGATATTTAATGAACTGGTTGCACGTTGCAAAAAAGAATAGAGGCGAACCCATCCGAGAAGAAACACGCAGATTTTGCCCGCAGTTCTTCTGCAATGGTCTCGTGCAAGCCACAAAACCACAGCGACATGCATCCGATGGCGAATACTGATAGGAGTAGAGATGGGATGGGATAATGATGTTGAATTCCAGGGTGATAATTATGATGTAGAAATAGCTGACAGTGTTGAGTGCACTGATGATAACTTCAATAATAATAGTTATCATATTTGTGTTAATCACTTTCGTGATATCACAACTACTCAAACTGGCTTTACTAAATCTACGCTGAATCCGGGACTTGAACCACCAACCTCCACGTTACAAGTCCGCCGCCTTATCGATCAAACTACTGAGGTTGGTTCAATAATAATATTTCATACTCTGCTAATGCGGGGATCCCTGTCGTGATAATAATAATAATACTCTTTAGTGGAAGGTAACCACCAGGCGAGGTTAATTCTCAGAGCTCTTTCTACCACCTAATCCTCAAAGTCTTATTATTATGTGGTCACAAGCTCAATTTTTTTTAAAAAAAAGGTAGTTGTGCCCCGGAACCGCTTTCGCATTACTTCAGGGCACTTTACCTTGACATCCATGCCATTCCGGAAACAGAAAAACTCGGTTAGAATTTTCCGCTCCGGCCGCGATTCGAACCCGCAACCTCCGGGTCAGCAACCAATGCTCTGAACCACTGAGCCACGGACTCAAATTAATGAGGAAAAATTCATGTACTGGGTGGGATTCGAACCAACGGATCCCTACGTCACCTGGAATACCAGACTAGCGCGTTAACCACTTGGCTATCAGGCATCAAGAAATGCTCATTCTTAAAAAGGGTTGGGTGGAAGAGATTGCCAAAGGCAATACCCCCGCCCTTTAGTTAGGAGGACATATAATATGTATCTTCTTCTTGATGTTCCTCTTCTATCGAAGGTTGGAAATCAGCATGGCAATATGATGTTTGTTGTTGGCAGCCCTGAATAACTCCTTGTTAGTGTAGTTGAACCATTCTCTCAGATTTTGCATCCAGCTTATCCTTGGTCTTCCTCTTGCTTTCTTTCCACATATCTTCCCTTGTAATATTAGTTGTAATATGTCATATTTTCCTCCTCTCATCAAGTGACCAAAGTACTGCAGTTTTCTAGATTTGATAGTTTTCATGACTTCATGATCTTTGCCCATTCTTCTCAATACTTCTTGATTGGTCACTTTATCCACCCATGGTATGTTTAATATCCTGCGGTAGCACCACATCTCAAAAGCTTGTATCTTCATAACATCTGCTTTTTTCATTGTCCAGGCCTCCATTCCATACATCAAGGTTGAAAAGACGTAACATCTCAGCATCCTGAATCTCAATTCCAAAGGCAAGTCTCTGTTTGAGAAGCTTTTTCTCATTTTGAAGAATGCTGATCTAGCGATTTCGACTCTGCACTTTATTTCTTTGGATGTATCTCCATTGCTGCTGATCCATGTTCCCAGGTATTTATATGAATGGACTCTTTCTACAGTAGTGTTATTAATTACCAATTTCTTGTTTTGTAACTTGTCAGACTGGTCTTTTGTTATTATCATAAATTTAGTCTTTTTGATGTTCATTTTTAGTCCATATCGGCTACATGCTTGGGATACTTTTTCCATTGTACTCTGAAGATGATGCATGGTGCCAGACAAGATGACAGTGTCGTCTGCGTAACGAAGATTGTTTATGAATTTTCCATTGGTTTTAATTCCCATGTGGGCATTAAATATAGCTTCTTCAAAAATTGTTTCACTGTAGATGTTGAACAACAATGGAGATAATAGACATCCTTGCCTTACACCTTGCATAATCTTGATTTCATCAGAGAGTTCGTTGTCGACTTTGATTTTGGCAGTTTGGTTCCAGTATAAATTGGAGATAATCCGTATGTCATGGCTATCAATGTTTTTAGATTTAAGAATGTCAATTAATTTGTGATGTTGTACATTATCAAATGCCTTTGAGAAATCAATGAAACAGGCATAAATATTTCTGTTGACATCCATACATCTTTGTATAAGCACATTTATACTGAGAAGCGCCTCTCTGGTTCCCATTCCTCGTCTGAACCCAAACTGGGAAGAACTTATTTCTTGCTCCAATTTTAAACATATCCTTTGATGGATTATTTTCAAAAACAGTTTCAAAGTATGACTCATGAGAGCAATTGTTCTGTGATCAGAGCATTCTTTTGCATTTGGTTTTTTGGGCAAAGTAATGAAGGTGGAAGTCAACCATTGTTGAGGAATCACGCCGGTTTGATAGATGGAGTTGAAAAGGTCAACTAGTAGATTTACACCATCATCTTCCAGAAGTTGTAGAAGTTCTGATGGGACTTCATCCGGTCCTACAGCTTTTCGAGGTTTAGAATTTGTTAGAGCCTTTATTACTTCTTCTTTCAAGATTGAAATTCCTTCGTCTAAATTGATTTCTTCTTGTTCTGGTCTATCATCATGGAAGAGTTCTTTAACATACTCAACCCATCTTTTCAACTTTCTTTTGATATCTGTTATTATTGTCCCATCAGATTCAGTGACAATTCCAATTGTTTTCTTTCTCGTAGTGCCAGTCATTTCCTTGATTTTCTTATGCATATTAAAGCTATCGTGAATTTTGTCAAGCATTTCTATTTCTAAACATTTTTCAATGTTAAACTTTTCTTTAGCTTTCCTTATTTCTTTTCTGATGATTGTGTTTAACTGTTTGTATTTTACCTCATTCACGTTCTTATTTTTCCGTCTTTCTTCCATAAGATCTAGAATTTCTTCTGTAATCCATTCTTTCTTCTTTATTCTTTCAGGTTTCAGTTCTTGTTTGCACTCTGTAAGAATGGACGATTGAATGTTTATCCACTTGATGTTGACATCACTGGTCGTTAGGTTCACATTCTTAACATTCTGGATTTTGTTGTTTATCTTCTCTTTAAGTTTTGTTGTTGTAGTCTTGTCTTTTAATTTGGTTAAGTCCAAGTGTTTGTTTTGTGTTTTCTTTGCAACTTTCTTCAGTTTTACTTTTATCACTGCAACGACAGGGTTATGGTCTGATGAGATATCTGCGCCAGGGTACGTTTTCACTGACTTGACTGAATTGCGGAATCTTCTTCTAATTAAGATGTAATCAATTTGATTTCTTATGATGTTGCCATTGATACCATCGCTAGGGGCTGACCACGTGTACAGTCTTCTTTTACACATTTTAAAAGTTGTGTTAGTTATGACCATCTCTTCATTCTGACAGAATTCCACCAATCGATCTCCTCGTCCATTCCTCTCTCCTAAACCAAACGCTCCTGTCACTCCTTCCACAACATTTCCACCGACCTTAGCATTGAAGTCACCAATGATCATAGTAATGTCATGCTTCTTTGTTGTTGCCAGCACAGTCTTGATGTCTTCATAGAAGGCTTCGATCTCTTCGTCTGATTTGTCAGCGGTTGGTGCATATACTTGAATGATATTGATGTTTCCATTTTCACTTGCGATGTTCAGCATCATCACTCTCTCAGATACTGGAATAAATCCAGTCACACACTGATCTATTTCTTTGTTTACAATAATTGCCACACCATATCTGCGATTTGTTTCCGTATTTTCCTCACTACCTGAATGGTAAATCTTTTGTTCACCATTATTTATTGGAAAGGTACTAGAATTTACCCATTTTGTATCACTCACACCAAGTATGTTGATATTCATTCTATTCATTTCTCTCAAGGTGTTCTCTAATCTTCCATCACCATATAAACTTCGAACATTCCAGGTTGCAATCTTCAGGGCTGGACCGGAGATTCTTAGCACCCTCTGACCATTTAAGGTCTGCCGGGAACTGAGGGCCGTGGTTTTAGTTTTTCCAGCCATGATGATTTTTACTTGGACAAATAATGTGGTGGGTCATCCGTCTCCTTCCACATCGCAGTGATGCAACCATACCGCTGACTCAGCTCTGCTTGCACATCTCCAGATCGAAGCCTTGCCAATGTCATTCATTTTCAGCCTTCGCCTGATACTGATGTAGCTGCTGCCCAACATCAGGGATGTTTATCGACTTCCCAGTCTAGATCCGTGATGTTCTGCGAAAACAGGGCCACCTCGAGTAGGATGTGATTCTTCATCACGCATCACGGTCTTGGTTGAAGAGAGGTTTGGCTAACTTGTAGCTATACCGCACATCATTCAACCCTATGAACGAATCCACTCGGCCCCATAATATGTATATATTTAATTATTTTTTCTTTATTTTTTTATTCTATTATATAGTATTTTAATTTGTAATTATTTGTGTTGTATATAATACCTATGTCCTTTTAATTAATAAAGTGTAAAAAAAAAAAAAAAAATGCAATACTGCACACATAACGGCTGCGGTAGTAGAGAAAACCAACCTCGTAATCTTTCGGTAATCTCCTAATGGATTACGCTTGATAATCTCGTGCTGGCATCGCCACGAAGTCTGGTAGTAATCTCCTGCCGTTACATAAGAGTCATACAGCACGACCTATAGAAGTGCACTCTGGTACGGTGACTGTACTCACCAAGTCACTAAACAAGCGTAAGAACAGTAGTGCTGTATTATAGTGGTTCAAATTCTTCAGTAACAGTACCAGCTTCTAATGCCTTGAGCTCTCAAGTAAACCAGAAACCAGTCAGCTGTAAGACGAAGAGAGAGAAAAAAAAAAGTTGCCGCTAAGATTTGTATTTGTATAATAATAACACTCTTTAGTGGAAAGCAGGAAAGTAACCACCAGGCGAGGTTAATGCTTAAAGCATTTTCTACCACCTAACCTTCAGAGTCTTATTATTATGTGGGCACAATCACAAACTCAAGTTAATGAGGATAATGCATGCACTGGGTAGGATTCGAACCAACGGATCCCTACGTCACCTGGATTACCAGACCAGCGCATTAACCACTTGACTACCAGTGCACGTTATAATCAACATGGTACAGTTAGTAACTTTATACACATTATTGTATAGTCATCATGACTTAAGGGTGAAACCCCCAGCCAGACCCCCGAATTACGTCAGCTTGGGGCAAGGATCATAGAAAGGAAAATGGAAATGTATGTGTATTTAAGGAGTATCACAATGGTCACAATAGGTCTAATAGAGGTTGGTGTAAGAATTGGAGCTTCTCTTGTAGGACTCCAACCAGTTTATATTAATAAAGGGATCACAATAAATACATTATTACATAGTATTACAAAAAAAAAAGGATGATAGCTAGATTTCATCTGAATCGCAGGACAAGAAGTCCTGAATGGAATAGAATGCTTTTTTTTTTTTAGAAAACAGGTAATTATGGTTATAAAAACTGGCCTTACTAAAATTTGCCGTCATAGGAACTCGAACCACCGACCTCTTCAAGTCACGAGTCCGCCGCCCTATGGATGGAACTACTGAGGTCGGCTCAATGTCTGATGTATAGAAGCGAAGAGGTCAGGAAAGTGTTGGTCGCAGTGAAACGCAAACATTTGTCGAGTGAATTACAGTAATAAAATTGTCCCAGCCTAATCAAGTGATTATCGCAGGACATGTAATTACTGCCTCGAGAGTCGAGTCACCAGTGTCTTATGAAGTTCTTCTTATCTTCTCTGTCTTATGTCCATCGTGGACTGAATTGCAGGAGGTTCTAGTGTTATTGGTAGTCGTTGTGTTCGGTGGATTAGCGCCAAATTATTGTTTTTTTTTTGGTGACAGGTACAGCGTAAATGACCATTCAATGACCATAAAAACCCTCGTGATTCCTGGCTATTCCCTGCCCACTCAGGCTGGTTAGGTGAATTTGTGTATAGCTGGTCTGTGAGTTTCGAACCCACGACCTCTAAGTTTAGAAGCCGCTGTCTTATGGATCTAACTTCTGAGTCCACAGTGTCGGCCAATCAGAAGAAAAAGACACCCTCTGAATTTATGAGAAGTTACGACACTGGGTGGGTACTGAAAATTGGTAGTACTGAAAGGCGATCAAATTACATGTCTTGTCTGCTACTCCACTATCTCTCAAACCAGTTCATGCTACCCTTTTACCATGTAACCAATATGCTGCTTGTTATCAATGGAGCTCTGGAACTCGGACTGTATAGCCACAAGAGACAGTAGATTACTCTAAGCTGGTGCTTGTGTAACAAGATGACTATTACCGTTCGGACTGATTCCATCAATGTTTTTATTAATATTATTTCTGATCAACTGCCTCTACTTTCAACAGGAAAAGCAATACTTTCTATACCTTATAGGTAATAGAAAGAGTCGACCTCCGTGGCTCACTGGTTAAGAGCATTGATTACTGACCCGGAGGTTGCGGGTTCGAATCCCGGCCGGAGCGCGGAAATTTCTGACCGAAATTTTCCGGTTCCGGAATGGCATGGATGTAAAGGTAAGGTGCCTTGAAGTAATGCGAAAGCGGTTCCGGGGTACACTTATATACTTAAAAAAATCTGGTGTAAACATCACACGACTTTCCTTATCCCCCAAAAAGAAGTCGAATTCCACCACTGGTGACTCAACGGTAACAGATAGCTAAAAATCAATGCAAAATTCGTAATCAGCACTTCAAAATAATTGAATTTGATATGTCACAACCCCCTTCTAGGATGAATAATAAAAAAGTTAGTCAAACCGGGTCCCCCTCAAAATACCGGTAAATTGGGGCCAAGGTCCAAAAAGTTCAAGATATCAAAAAAATGATCACAATAGACTCCTATTATTTTTTTATTCTAAGAAAATGTTGTTCTCTTATTTTTTTTGTATCTTTAACCAATTTAAAGAAGTGGCGCTTGCGGCTAATATTTGCGGCCCTGCGGCCGCAGATTTCAACCAAAAGTTTCGTGGTTCATCTGGTGTATAATATTAGTTACCATACCAAATTTCAAGTCTCTAGCTGTTACCGTTCTTGAGTTATCCTGTTCACAGACAGACAGACAGACATACAGACGCACGGACCAATGGCTGAAAACCACCTTTTTGGTATCCTGAGGCTATGATTCGTCCAGAAATGTGAAAAGCTGGGTAGGTCAAATTTTCGACGAATACAATACTTTCCTTATTATAGGATAAGGAAAGTAAAAAAAGGTAATAGAAAGAAAAATTCCCAAGAAAAGCAACAGGTGACAGATATTGTATTGGCGTTAGACTAGAAGAAATATAAAGCGAAATATTTTTGTTATACCTCTGTGGTTTTACGCCTGGATATTAGCTATTTTTGTCTTTTTTAAAGTTTTTTTAAGAAAATAATGTATTGAAACTTTTTAATGACTTAAAATTTCCACATTGTAGGCAGTGAGAAAGTCATGATATGAAAAAAGTATCATAAATCATTCATCGACATTGAAGTCATATAAATTAAACTCCTACCCGCGCCCGCCCGGCGCAACCAATGACAGACGTAGAAAACCAATTTGGTTTCGGCGGACCGAAAACTAATTTTTGGCCTGCAGGGGACCAGACTATCAATTTTTTTAAAGTGAGGTTTAATTTTTCGGCAGTCTAATTAGCATCTTTATGAGAGAGAAAATGGTTTAAAACCATGAGTATAATGATGGCCACATCCCACATGACCGTAGGTTGGACAAACACAAGATTAATTCTAAACAATTACCTGCTTAAATCAACTTTACTCCGATCCTCTGATCCACGCGCTAGCTTAGTTTCTACATATAGGGCCTTCAACATTTCGACTGCTAATCCTCGGTCTATTCAAGGAAAATGTACATATCTGCTAATAAAATATACGAGTAAGTTAGTTAAGTTAGGTTATCATATCGCTTTACTAAAATTCGCTTAACTAAATCTATGCTGAAGCCGGGACTTGAACCACCGACCTCCAGGTTACAAGTCCGCCGCCTTATGGATCAAGCTACTGAGGTCGGTTTACTAATAAAATATAAAAAAACATGATAAGCATAATCAGTTGATCACCGTCATCTCTCTTATCAAGCAAGTCCACCGCTCCAGCTGCAACTGTTGCCGTTAGGTTCCTTCAGTTCTTTTCGATGACACACGAATACATTATGAGGTGTCACCTAAATTGAAGAGTTATACAGTGCGTTCATTAAGTTCAGCAAATTTGTATTAAGTCTATTCATCATAGGGTGGGGTCATCGTGAACGATGGTAGCCAGACAGTGGAGGAATGACCCATCAGCACTTCTACCACTGTCTTTACAAGGAGGCTAATATTTGACAAGGGCCCCCAGAACCAAGCCAATGCTGGTCTACTCCCTGTTTCTAGTCCCCCCAACAACTATTAAGTCCAGTAAAAGATGATTAATTACTTCCGAGAAATTTCTAATATTAGACAGCAGAAGTATTGTGTTCTTTTTTGTAGAAGATACATTTTTTTGCTCCGATTTCAATTTTTTCATATTTCTGGACGTCTCATAACCTATACTGAGCAACTTTAGTTTATGTCTGTCTGTCTGTTTGTTAAAAATATTCATTGTAAAGCGCAAATCTTGGAAACTACTGAACGGATTTCGATGAAATTTTGCACATATATAGAAGACGTTCCTTTGATTGTCCCATTTTAAATTCATCAACTTCACACTAGCGGTCCTGGATGAAAGAGACCATGCGCCTGACCACTAACTTTTCACTTGAACCCTTGTTTTCACTTCATATCTCGTAAACGGTACACTTGATTTTGATGAAATTTTGTATGTATATGCGTATTAGGGTTTCACATATGCTATTTATACTTATTACTTCCGAAAAAAATCTAATATTAGAAATCGGAAGTATTGTGTTTGTTTTTGTAAAAAAAAAAATTAATTGATGTAGCTATAAAAGTCAGTTGTTGCTGGACTTCCTGAACACACTGTATGAGCTTCATGATATATGAGGACTCAGCTGCAGAGATCCAACTTAAACGAACATAATGAACAAGCTTACAGAACTAATAAAAGAACTTGAAGAAGATTAAGAAGAAGAACTAAATAGAGAACTACTGAAACGAACCACATCACTAATCCATAGAAAAAATCCTCAGAAATGGAAGTCCAAATGAGCTCGATTATGTGAGCTTTAAAAAAAAAGATCTAATATGCTCAATGAAATTTAAAAAACCCACTAACGAGGTCCAGCGTCCGGTTGAGAAATGACATTACAGGCGACACTCTGTCTATTGCGGTGCTGCGGAGTTAATGAGGTAGGCATTCTGGCGTTCTGAATGTAAACTACTACAAGGATACAGCTATGTATGTATATTATTATGTATTTACTAGCTATATGAACAGAGTATAGCAATATGAACGCAGTATAGTACAAAGATAAAAGTTGTACGGATATCATAAAGTTGATTTTTTGTTTTACTATATCTCTAGGTGAAAGGCCCGAAGGAGGCTTTTGGCCCAGAGTCGGTGGTGCCGACTTTGTCGTACATCGAATCAATGCCTATGTTATGAAAAATAAATGTAAGGCCATGCCATGGGCCGTACCTCGCGTGCAGCCGTATTGTTTCCTCTATCTGACATCCTACACGAAATATGTCGGTTATTTTCACATCATGCTCTCATTTGTTCTGTAGACATTATTTTACAGATGTGTATCTTCCGACCTCAAAAGCAACAATGTATATATGTATCTTCCAGTTCTACAGCTATCTACAGCAAAAAATCATAATTAAAGTTTTTTTTATCATATTTGCGTTACTCACTTTCGTGATCTCACAACTACTGAAACTCGCTTTATTAAAACTACGGTCAACCGGGACTTGAACCACCGACTTATCGATCAAGCCACTGAGGTCAGTCATAATTAAAGTTGTTTTACTTTAATATTTTTGGCCTTCTACATGTCTGATAGTTCTGATACCCACATGTCTGATACTTTGAAATTAAACCAAACTGGTTACCGTTTTTTTGTGGTCAAAACCAAACCGCTCAACTGTTCTTCTACTAGAATTTATTCCACTATATCTACACACTATTACAGTTTTTTTTAATGGAATAAGATAAAGAAAGTAGTTGTGTAAGTGTGCCGCTTGGGCGAACCAATCTGGTTTGCTAATGTCGCGACCTCTCGTGTAGAAGGAAACAGATTTTGGCTCGACCATTTCTTGGTTCAACCACCGCCGCGCCGATTACATCAGCGTGTCCATTAGCCAAAACCACCGGGCGACCTTATCAGCCCAGCTGGGTCGATGGTAATATTGGTAATGTCAGTCCAAAATTAGTTATCATAAGCAGCAAAGAAATCATTCTGATTTTCAATATTGATAGCCTGTATCGGCAGCTCAGTGGTAAAGGTGGTGGTAATCCAGAGATTCCACAGGTCGTTGGTTCGAAACCCAGCCGGGACATGACAAGTTATCGTCCCATTTGGGATTTTTACCACATAATAATATGTATTGGGCTTACTGTTGGAATAGTGGGACTTTAATAGTCTTAATCGGGCAGTATAAATAAGGCGATATTATTATTAATTATTAGTAATGATTTTATAAACATTAGTTTATCATTACTTTTCAAATCAATAGTTTTATTAAAAACAGTAACAGTTTTGATCTTGCGCGGCGGTCTTCTGAACAACCAGATAGCAGTCGAAACTCTAAACCAGACAGCTCTGATAAGATGACTATTTACAAGTTGACTAATTTGGGACAGCCCCAAAAAAATGGTGGTAAGACAGCGATACGTTTCATATCTGCCAGTTTTTTGTTCCTTATGGGAATATCAAACAACTTTTGCCGAGTTTTAATTATAGATTACGCTTATGGAACGATTTATCTTCGGCTGGTGACATGCTGTAATTGCTGTATAGATAAGAGATATATCGCTCTTATTTTATTATATTTAATAAGAACGAATAAAATACTGAATGGCTGTCCAAAGAAAACATACAAAGTATTCAGACATAAAGGCAAGAGGGTTTGATTTAGTTGTGATGGCTGTTGAGACGATGGGAGTTTGGTGTAAGGAAGGAAAAGAATGGATAAGGACAATTGGGAAGAAAATCTTAATATATAAATGTGAAAGTCACTGACTGACTGACCACTGACTGATCATCGCTCTACAGCCCAAATCGTAAGTCCTAGGAAGCTGAAATTTGGTAGGTAGCTTTGTCTTATAGTCTAGATGTGCAATAAGACGGGATTTTTCGAAATTCCCATTACAACACCTGCCATTGGCGAAAAAGGATTTTTTGCTTTCACGGCCATGCCTCGGCCCGCAAAGCGGGCGACAGCCCGCTTGTGATTGATAAAACTAGAGACCCAAGATCAAAGAGCTATTTAACAGAGAAAATAAGTTTGGCGATTCAGAGGGGCAATGCTGCCAGTGTGTTGTCAGCATTGCCTTCTGAAGAAATGAGTGCATTGTTTTATTTATAAAATGAAAAGAAATAAAAATCTAATACTTATATTTGCAAACTCACAATAAATTGAGTGAAAATAAAATACTCATCCACATAATAGTAACACTCTTTCGTGGAAGGTAACCACCAGGCGAGGTTAGTGCTCATTTTCTATCACCTAACCCTAAGAATCTTATTTTTATGTGGTCACAAACTCAAATGAGTCAGGAAAAATTCATGCACTGGGTGGGATTCGAACCAACAAATCCCTACACTACCTGGATTACCAGACTACCGCGTTAACCACTTTGATTACCAGTGCACTTGACTACCACTTGACTATGACTAATACGATCGATGAAAACACTTATTGAAAATCACTTACTTATTTTCTAAATTCTGATTCATAAACAAGAACATTGCAGCATGTTGTCATAGTTTCTACGGGCATGCCTGTTTTATGATCAATGTGAATGTGTAAAAATATCAGTGTACCAATTTGCAGCGAATGAGCGGATTTGATAAACAACACAGAGGATAATTGAACTTTAGGAAATGCTATAGGTACATAGATAGTAGATAATCCACGGTAGATAATCAGGAGTACATACAGTTCAATTCCAGTGTACCTGATGTAGTTTTACGTAATATTCTCAATAATCATTTCCTGTCCATCATAGTTGATACCAGTGGTGTAAATCGTTATACCTCTCTTTTCTTTATTTATTTATTTACACTTTATTTTTTTTTTTTACAAAACAATCATCAACATCAAACAAAAAAAATCTGGTGTAAACATCACACGACTTTCCTTATCCCCCAAAAAGAAGTCGAATTCCACCACTGGTGACTCAACGGTAACAGATAGCTAAAAATCAATGCCAAATTCGTAATCAGCACTTCAAAATCATTGAATTTGATATGTCACAACCCCCTTCTAGGATGAATAATAAAAAAGTTAGTCAAACCGGGTCCCCCCCAAAATACCGGTAAATTGGGGCCGAGATCCAAAAAGTTCAAGATATCAAAAAAATGATCAGAATAGACTCCTATTATTTTTTTATTCTAAAAAAATGTTGTTCTCTAACTTTTTTTGTATTATTAACCAATTTAAAGAAGTGGCGCTTGCGGCTAATATTTGCGGCCCTGTGGCCGCAGATTGCGGCCGATTTCAACCAAAAGTTTCGTGGTTCGTCTGGTGTATAAAATTAGTTACCATACCAAATTTCAAGTCTCTAGCTCTTACCGTTCTTGAGTTATCCTGTTCACAGACAGACAGACAGACAGACAGACAGACAGACAGACAGACAGACGGACAGACAGACAGACAGACAGACAGACAGACAGACGCACGGACCAATGGCTGAAAACCACTTTTTTGGTATCCTGAGGCTATGATTCGTCCAGAAATGTGAAAAGCTGGGTAGGTCAAATTTTCGACGAATACAATACTTTCCTTATTATAGGATAAGGAAAGTAAAAAATAACAATAAATTATATATAATTTTTTTTTTAGAAGTATGTACAAAAAGAAAGCAAGATCAATATTAATTACTTCCGAGAAATTTCTAATATTAGAAATCGGAAGTAGTTTTTGTAAAAAAAAATATTTTTTTGCTCCGATTTCAATTTTTTTCATATTTCTGGACGTTTCATAACCTCCTGAGCAAATTTGGTTTTGTGTCCGTCTGTCGGTCTGTCTGTCTGTCTGTTGAAACGATTCCTTGTAACGCGCAAATCTCGGAAACTACTCGACTGATTTTGATGAAATTTTGTACACATCTAGGAGACATTCTGTAGATGGTCCCATTTTAAATTCATCGAATTCGTACTAGCGGCTCTGGGTGAAAGAGACCATGCGCCTGACCACTAACTTTTTACTTAAATGCTTATATCTAGTGAACGGTACACCCGATTTTGATTAAAATTTTTTATGTATATGCATATTAATGTTCTACACAGGCTATTTATATTCTATTTTTAATTAGTTATAATTTGACTCTGATCTTTAAGAAAATCCGTAATTTTGGACAATAAAGTCAAAAAATAAGAACCACGACTTCCCGATACAGAATTTTTTGTAGAATCTAGAATGTAGAAAAAAAGGTTTTCTACCATATAAAACAAATTTGAAGAAAATCGGTTGAGCCGTTTCGGAGATACAAGTAATTTAGTATAAAAACTCAAAATTCGCACGTGTACACAATGTGAAACAATCACGAGGAAGTATTGTGTCCATAATTGGCAGTGTTTTTTTAATTACAATTGTTTTTTAATCCCGGGGCGAAGTTAATGCCTTAGGCCTTAGGCATTCTCTGCCACTTAACACTCTCACACCTTTATTGTTTATCTCTCCTGTCCCGGCAGTGGTCAAGCCGTCGGTCTCGTAATCCAGAGGTCGCGGCTTCGAAACTCCACTGGGACATGACAAATTATCCTCCCATTTGGGATTCTAATCACATAGAATGACGTCTTTTCCTTCTGGACTTTCTGTTAAAATAATGGGGCTGGTTAGTCCAAATCTAACATTAGAATTAAGGTGAAATTGTTATTGTTAAGGCGATATTGTTTATTGGATGTTTTAGGACGAAATTAGAAGTCGAATTCTATAACCATTGTCATTAAAAAAGTCATTGCTAAGCTTCGGTTTTCCCTCTCTTACACAATACTCTCCGTGACTTAGTGCCACAGAGGTATTACAAAAACGTCTATTGATTCCGCCCTCAATGTAACTTTTGTCATGAGGTAAATTTTAAGGTTCCCCTGATTGACTGAACATCACCGTAGGGCATTGAGGATGTTTTTAATGGATTCATACTTTGGCTACGACAGATGGTCCATGATCACATCCAGGGCGGAATTAATAGACGTTTTTTTAATACATCTGTGGCGCTAAGTCACGGATTGCGTACTGTGTAAGATAGGGAAAACCGACGCTTAGCAATGACTTGTGATGTAGAATTTGTCTAATAATTTCGCCCTAATAGTCAAAATCACAAGTCTGTGTCAGAACTTCCATTTCCGCAAAATTTACACCCGTATTTATGAATTAATGTAAGCACGTGCTCAAGAGTTAAGCACGTGCTCAGCACATGCTTACAGCAAATTGACATTTATGAATCATTATTCCTCGGGTAAGCACGTGCTTACGCAAGACTGCGGTAGCACAGTCTTACCGCTTTCTGAGCATATGCTCTAATGCATCAACCAATCAAAATCACTCGAATATCTTCTGCGCATCAAAAATCGGCGTGTATTTTAGTAAACAATTTTCATCTCTCAAAATTTTCAAAAATCTTTAATAAAATTTCCATTATTAATATCTATTGTGATGTTGTTAATATGTAGCAGGCATAATGTATAAAGGAAAATAAGTATGGAATATTAGAGGAGGAAACATAAATGTAGGTTATTGAGAACAAGATGAACACCCGTACCTTATATAAGTTATTGTATACCAGGGTCCGCCTAATAAAAAGAGCCACACGAAATATGTAGAAAACATAATTAAATTTTTAAAAAAATGCTAAAACACGTGTATCATTATATCGAGGGGGAAACCTTTTCTACTAGGTTTTGATTTTTTCTCATTACCAGGGGCGGTTCCAAGAGGGGTCAACTTTGGAATCTAAAATGGAACCACCTTATTTGTAATACATTTCTGAAAAGTAGAAATAATTGATTTTTTATGCCTTTTTGATACCATTAGCTTTACCAGGGGAGGTGTCCAATGGTCATCTTTTTTTAAATTGTGTAAAAGCGATTCTCCTTTTTTTAGTATAATCTGTGCTAAATAAATGCACTGATTGTGGTTTTTTAATCGAAATCTAAGATACCCTTGAAAACAGGGCCGGAAACTAGGACTGCACGTGGGTTTTAAATTTTTTCAGAATAATTTGAAGTAATGCGACCCTGTTTTTCTTTTAAATTGAATAACATGAATCATTGGATTTATTTAGCACAAATGATTCTTGAAAAAAAAATCGTTTTTACATTATTAAAAAAAAAGTTGACCCCTGGGCTCCTCCCCTGGTAAAGCTAATGGTATAAAAAAGGCATAAAAATTAATTATTTCAAATAGAAAAACATGTTTGTAATAATTTTTACAAAAAAAATAATTAATTTCTTATAAAATGTTTATGAATAAATTCGTGAGACCTTGCTCAGCACAATCTAGGGAAAGAGCATGCTTACGTGTAAGCACGTCCTTAACTAATTGGTATTTATGAACAAATTCGATGTCATTGAAGACAAATCTTACCGAAGCATATGCTTAAGACTATGCTATTGTGCTTGTTGGCAACACTGTATTTTAGACCGGGGTATTGCCATAGCAACGTCAGTTGTTTACTTAGATAATATTTTCCTGAGTATTGAATTTTTTCCGGTTTTCTTCCTTTTGTAGTTCTGTTTTCCTGATTGCTTTTCTATTTTACACATATTAACTACCTGTTTTTGTCAGAAATAAAATGGCAAGTAAAAAGTCGTACTCCACATTTGAAAAACAAGTTTTCAAGGAGTTGGTTGTGAAATTTGAGCTAAACAATAATACCATATGGGGAAACAAGCCTGAAGCACTTGAGAGCAGAAAAAAATTATGGAACAACATTTCAACAGAATTTAACGCCATTCAAGGTGTTACACCGGTAAGTTTCATTTTCATATTTTTTCAAATCCAAACTAAACACTTTGAGCCCATGTATACCATATATGGTATTCACCAAACTTTTCACAGTGGACATGAGTATGTTATTAAGTTGACTAGAAACCATTACTCCCCTAGCTGAACCCCCAAGTTGGTTACAACAACACCATTTTTATTGTAGCTTTGTATGGCTCAACCACCTCAACATAAAACTTATCATTTTTTATGTTATAATATGTTATTCATCATAAATTTTGGGTAAGTCTGTTACAATAATTATGTTTCAAATTGTATCTTTTCCAGAGAACAATTCCACAATTAAAGAAATTGTTCCAAAATCTCAAATCTGAGCGGAAGGAAGTACATCGTGCGCAGAGGCAAAATGCTTTTGCCACAGGAGAAGGCCCTCAAACTCCTATGCCACATCCTGAGCAGTCTGAGCACGCTATACTAGACGGCGACAATTTTTTGGTGCTGCCCATCAAGGGGACATTCGACAGTGACTAACTTGATGGTATGTATTTTTTTATTTATTAAACTATAAAAAAGAATATTATGAACATAAAAATAAAAACAAAGTCAAATCACTTTACCATAGAAGGCAATGTAATACAGAGAGGGTATGTGAAGGCAAAGTGATCACCCTAAAACAATTATTTTTTCTCTTATTCATTACAGAGCACAGTCACCCTGATGAGTCTACCACCTTGAAAAATTCAGACAAACAATTTGGTAAGTAAATAATAAGCAATGTAAAATGAAATAAAAATGTGTTAATTTATCCACATGAGCGTTAAATTAATATTAATACGATCAAGCTCGCCGGGAGGCGAGCGCTCGTCAAGTAGCGCCAGCCAACCGGCCTATATTAACACGAAACAGAGTTTATATGTATTTTGTTCAATGTAACTTAAAATAATAGTTACAGATTTAACATAAAACATAGGTACCTGTTAGTAGCCAATGTGAAAAACATCTCTCTTGTCTTCTTTTCCACAGATCAGCTGGAAACATCTGAGTATAGCCCGGAGACTCTACTTGCTTCAGGTAACATTAATAATTCTTAATACCCAGTGAGGACCAAGGAGACCAATTATTTTAGTATGCAAGTCCAAGACATAATCATTTTCTTCGTGTGGTCAAAATATCAAATGAAACTTGTCACGTCTATTAACAGATAAAAGCCTTGACCTTCTGAGGCAGGGGTCGGCAATTAATTCTTTTTCGAGTAGGGATTAACATGAAAAAAATTTCCGCGGTCCAGATTAATAAATAAAATCCATCAGCCAAGTGGCTGTCGCTCAGTAATTTTGGAAAAAAATGATTCACAAATGTACGTTGAACCAAATAAAGTGAGGAAGTTGTAATCTAGTCTTAGCAAGTTAACGTACTTTTTTGGAACTTTCTTACACCAAAACTCTTCCGCTGATACTGTCTCTTTTGCACATTGTTAGGACTACTTCTTCTTGAAAATCAATGATTTCCATTTGCAATGAATTCTTTGGCTATGAGACAATGAATTGGCTTCATCCACCCATTCGCCAGACGGTGAATTTTTTTTTTTTTAAGAAAGAGAAACAAATGATTTTTTTTTGGGCCTTGAATTGTTCTGTCCGCGGGTCGGACAAAAGAGCTTCGCGGTCCGGATTCGGACCGCGGTCCGATAATTGCCGACCGAGGTTCTGAGGCATATTCTATAATAATGAATATACTCTTAAGTATTTTATTTTTCTTCATAAAAAAAAATGATTTTTTAAATCACATAGGATGAAATTGTATTTACAAAACGCACTGAAAAAATGACATTTAGGTAAAATAAACGTAAATATTTTTTTGTGCCGCCCATCCAATTTCTATGACTCGCTCTTTTCCCCCGCGGCTGGCGAACCAGTTGGAATATTATAATAAAATCCTTTCTTATTGCACATCTACAATATAAAGTTAAGTTAAAGTTATCATATTTGTGTTAATCACTTTTGTGATATCACAACTACTCAAACTCGCTTTACTAAATCTACGCTAAAACCGGGACTTGAACCACCGACCTCCAGGTTACAAGTCCGCTGCCTTATCGATCAAGCTACTGAGGTCGGTTCACATCTACAATATAAAATCAACCCATACATAAATCTTAAGCCACCAGAAATTACCGGTATGGAGAAAGAGAAACAGTGATAAAAAGGTAAAAATGCGCGTTTTTTCATGTAAATACCCCCTTTTCCCCGCGGATGGTGTCCCTGTGAGAATATTTCAAAATCCTTCCTTAGTGCGCACTGCGCACCTAAGTCCTAAAAGTGACCTACATACCAAATTTTAGCCTCCCAGGAAATACCAGTGCTGAGAAATCGAGATGAATTAGTGAGTGTCACGTGAGTGAGTGAGTGAGTTTTAACTTTCGCATTTATATATAATATATTTATGATATGTTTTTCATCCATCCTCAGGTCACCAACCTACACCAACCCCTGACCCAGTTGTTATTGACAAGCCTTCCAAGCAAGTGACTTTTAGTACAGGTAAATAAGTTCAACCTAAAAATAATAATAATTAACAATTTCCCAGCTGTGGCTCAAGATCAATGATCATTGATCAATGATCACTTATTTAATATCATCACTAAACTTGAATACTAAAGATTGATGGTGCATTGAATACATCGGTTCTAATTAGATCGCCAAAGTTAAGCAACTTCCAGCAAGGTTTGGACAATTAAATTTGAACACTCATAATGCGGCATTTTCCCAGCCCCACTCAGGCTGAGTGATGTTATTTACAGTAGCTGTTTTGTAACTTTCCACCAATTTCAGGGAAACCCCCCCCTCCCCCCCACCCCCAAAAAAAAAAACCCCCTGCTACCTATATACGTATGCTGGGTAGTAATTTAATCATATTTTATTTTATCTGTTTACAGGACCTACAAGAAAGAAGAGGAAACAGGACCTAATTGTAGACGAGTTTGATGCCAGGTCAGCAGTACTCTGAGGCCCATTCATATTTGCTTCGGAAGTCAATTTGCGGATGTCAATTTGCAAATCATCAAAGATAAACAGATGTTTGAGGAGAGGAAGCAAAAGATGGAACTGGAAAAATTAAATAAATAAGAACATTTTTTTTTCTTTCTATTACCTTATGGTATAGAAAGTATTGTAATCGGTCACTTTTTTTATTTAAAAAATTTCAAAAAATTCCGAAAATTTCAAAAAAATCCCCTGAAATCACGGGTTCATTACTTCCGAGAAATTTCTAATATTAGTAATCGGAAGTAATTTGTTCGTTTTTGTAAAAAAATAAATATTTTTTTTGCTCCGATTTCAATTTTTTTCATATTCATTGTCTGTCCCGGTAGCTCAGTGGTAAAGGCAGCACTCTGTGAATCCAGAGGTACCAGAGGTCGTGGGTTCGAAACCCAGCCGGGACGTGATAAGTTATCCTCCCATTTGGGATTTTTACCACATAATAAACCGTTTTGAGCTTACTGCTGGAATAATGGGACACTATAGTCCTAATCGGGCAGTATAAATAAGGCGATATTATTATTATATTTCTGGAAGTTTCATAATCTCCTGAGCAAATTTGGTTTTGTGTCCGTCTGTCGGTCCGTCGGTCTGTTAAAAGTATTCCTTGTAACGCGCAAATCTCGGGAAATACTCGACGACTTTTGATGAAATTTCGCCCACATATAGAAGACATTCTGTAGATGGTCCCATTTCAAATTAATCAAATTCGTACTAGCGAGTCTGGGTGAAAGAGACCATGCGCCTGACCACTAACTTTTTATTTAAACGCTTATATCTCGTGAACGGTATACCCGATTTTGATGAAATTTTGTATGTATTTGCATATTATTGTTTTACATAAGCTCTTTATATTTATTTTTTAATTTATTTTAATTCAACTATTAGAGTTTAAGAAAATCCGAAATTTTGGACAAAAAAGTCAAAAATAAGGACCACGACTTGAAGATACAGAATTTTTTGTGGAATCTAGAATGTAGAAAAATCGGTATTCTATCATATAAAACAAATTTAAAGAAAATCGGTTCAGTCGTTTTAGAGATACAAGTAGTTTTGTATAAATTCTCAAAATTGGCACTATGTGAAACAATCACGACGAAGTATTGTGTTCATAATTGGCAGTGTTTTTTTTTTTTGTTGACATTTTGGAATTTTTTTTTCTAATAGAAAGTTGAGTGATGTTCACACCAGCTTATTTTTCTTTTTGATCCTGTTCTTGATCCTTTTACATGAACTAGTCTGTGAATTTGTTTAGACTGAATAAAATTTATACTAATGTTTATTATACATACTTAAATTTTACAATGTATTTATTTTTTTTACAGAATTATATTCTACATAAAATATGTCCTCATGATGGTTCATTATAATTAGATACAGTCCTCTGTTCTGGTTTTGCAAGAAAAGGTTTTTTCTCGAAATCTGAAGGAATTGCTTTATTTGGTATTGAAAAGATTATGAGCAATAACCGGGTTCGAATCCCAGCAGTCAGATTTTTTTTTTGGTTCTGCGCATTTTGAGTGTTTGTGTCTATCTACTCGAACCTCATAAAGAAAAATGAGAAGCTGCTTTGATGCAGTTACCAGGACAAATAATACACAAGAATTCAAAAGAGAAGATAATTAGCTCTACATTACGCACTAAAATTGTGATCTACAGGGTGACAAAAAATTATTGTATACTGTCCTATATGTATGATTTTATTTGTGGTGAAGCACAACTCCTCTTCACAATTTTTTGTGGGTAGTGCAGCATTACTAAGAGCCTCCTGTACTTTTCGAATTATTCTATTACATTAATTTCTTTTTACTCTGGTAATGCCGCCACTGGTCGTTACTCATACAAGTAACTACTCATTTTTCCTCACGAGGTATGAGTGGACCCCGAACAGCCAAGAACAGAGCAGAAAAAATCCTGCCCCGCTGGGGATCGAACCCAGATCACCGTGCGTGCAATGCCTAGCGCGCTAACTCACTTAGCCACGGTGACTTTTATTATTGTATACTGTGTATACAACATGTTTTTGGTTTAATTCCTTAAATAAGTACAAATACAAAGATTAACTGATAACAAGTAGTCTCAAGAGTGATATGTTCAAGCGGTTTCGAAATAGCCACCCCTAGCGCGGATGCATAGCTTTAAACCTTTGACAAAGTTAAGTGCGATGGACCGCAACTCTTCTGGGGTTATTTTTTTCCACTCTTGACTCAAGACTTGTTTTAAAGACTCGTGCTCTAGCCTCAATAATGGACCAATTTTTTGTAATATATCACTGTAATCCAAGGGGTTTGGATCCGGTGAGTACGGGGTCCATTCTAGAGATGGTATGAAGAGAGGAAAATGAGCTCTGCACCAATCCTTTGCTCTGTGAGCTGGCGCAGAGTCCTGCTGGAATGTCCATTTCTCATCACCAAAGTGCTGTTGAGCCCATGGAAGTACCTTCAAGATAATTACACTGTTTTGATGTATCTCACTTAAGGTTTTAACACCTTTTTCTCGAAGAAAAGTTCATAATTCAGCAGGGTTGATCAAACATCCGGTTGAACACAGTATCGATTGAAGAGTCAATTATGTGCATAATTTAACGCAGATTTTGAATATTAAATAAAAAATAGGGGGTTCTATTTCAAAATCGAATGTTGATGAATGTACAGACTGTATTGTTTTGAATATAGCGTTTAAAACAACATCCTTTGAGAATCTGAAATAAAATATATATATTTATATAATATACAATATCCTGGGGTCAAACTCCTGTTGATTCAAGGTCAAATTCTCCTACATGAAATAGTCCAACCATCAGTTTAAACCTATGCGATTTAGCTGTGGAGGTGTGCTAGACTCCTGCTCTTAATAAAGTTTATCCCAAAATAAAGAACTATATCATGAGCAGATATAAAGGAAGGGCACGTGCCCCCCCCCCCCCCCCCAGATTTTTTTAGCAGGCGGTGTTTCTCAAATTTCATTATAACTAATCCCATTGAAAAGTAGTCAACGTTGCCGAGTGAGTTACCGCACTAGGCATTGCACGCACGGTGACCTGAGTTCGATCTCCAGCGGGGCAGGATTTTTTCTACTCTGTACTTGGGTGTTCGGGGTCCACTCATACCTCGTGAGGAAAAATGAGTAGCTGCTTTGATGTTAGTAGCGCCCAGTGGCGGCATTAAAGGCAAAAATAAGATATTAAGATGTTAAAAATACAGAAAAGTCATATAATTCCGCGTAATAACGCTTATAAAATTGTCTAGATGGCAACATTGGATAAAAAGAGAGAGGGAGAGAGAGAGAGAGAGAGGAGAGAGAGAGAGAGAGAGAGAGAGAGAGAGAGAGAGAGAGAGAGAGAGAGGGAGAGAGAGAGAGGGAGAGAGAGAGAGAGAGAGAGAGAGAGAGAGAGAGAGAGAGAGAGAGAGAGGAGAGAGAGGAGAGGGGAGAGAGAGTGTGTGTGTCATTTTTTAATATTTTTATTATTTGACTAGCGGGTTACACTCGCCGCTTCGCCAGCCCATCAAACACACACACATCACACCATACACACATGTACACACACACCACACATACACACAACCCACAGTACACACACACAAAATGTCATTTAGGTTTTTAAAAAACGTAAATATTTTATTCGTCACCCATCCATTTTTTATCCTTACTCATTGTAGCTTAAACTTAGGGAGATATAAACCTAACCTAGAAGAATTCTCTGATTCAAACGGTCCTATTTAGGTTTCTCGGTCAAACGGTGTGGTTTTGTATAAAGAATATCCATACACAATTACACACATACACATACAGACAGCTTTCTTTTATAGATACTCTCTAGAATGAATGTTGCAGCCATGAAAAGTATTTGTGATAAGCTCTACAGATTTTTATAAATCAGGTATTGTACCTCGATAAACATGTCATGCATTAAAAAATACTCGATCCCTCGATCTCTAGGTTACGAGTCCCTCCCCCTCCCCCAAATTTTCTATCTTTTACCTGAATTTTTTCCTATAGGTCTTTTTGGATCAGGGAATATCTCAATAGGGTTAAGCTACACGTAGTAAGGACTTATGGATGGTGAAACAAATATACATATTTACCTTTTACGACCTACTCGAAATTTGTCGTGACGATCTACTAACTCAAAGCAATTGTGTGTGTGTGTGTGTGTGTGTGTGTGTGTGAGAGAGAGAGAGAGAGAGAGAGAGAGAGAGAGAGAGAGAGAGAGAGAGAGAGAGAGAGAGAGAGAGAGAGAGAGAGAGAGAGAGAAATAGATGTGTACCTATATTAAAAATTAAAATAAGTTAATTTATGGAACATACCTGTATCGTAACTGGTCATCATCAAAATTTTCCAACAAATTTCCTGGATCTCGCAGGTATCTCTTCGGTGCTCGAACCAAATGGTGTACTCATTTTCACGATATTGAGCCAAAAATTGGTCGAATTCGTCCATAATGATTTTAAAAAATAAATAAATTCAATGATTTTAATACTGGAAAAAACAAAATTTATGCAAGATCTTTGAAAAACTGGAGAAATAAAAATTGATTACTAAAATACACGCAGTTTTTTGGTGCGCAGAAGATGTTCAAGTGATTTTGATTGGTTATGCATTTGAGCATATGCTCAGAAAGCGGTAAGACTGCCCTACCGCAGTCTTGCGTAAGCATGTCCTTACGCGTGTGCTTGGATCAGTCAAGCATGTGCTCAGATAGGAATAATTATTCATAAATGTCAATTTACTGTAAGCATGTGCTGAGACACTGCAGGGAAAATATCTGAGTAAACAACTGACGTTGCTATGGCAAGATTATACATAATTACATAGACACAAAATAAACAGCAGTATCTAATTAAAACTATTTATACCTTATTATGGACGAATTCGACCACTTTTTGGCTCACTATGGTGAAAATCAGTGAAAAAGTTTGCTTGGATTGCTTAGATTAGTTTGAAGACGTTTCATCTTTTGACATTTTTAAATATTTGTATTGAATTTCGCCTATTTGAAAAATCCCGGTCTAAAATACAGTGTAGCCAACATAGCTCTTAAAGCATAGTCTCCCATAAGACTATGCTTCAATGACATCGGATTTATTCATAAATACCAATTAGTTAAGGACGTGCTTAGACGTAAGCACGTGCTTTCCCCAGATTGTGCTGAGCATAGTCTTACGAATTTATTCATAAATACGGGTGTTAGACTTAGGTCCACAGAGATATTGCAACAAAGTATCTCAATTAAAGTTAGGACAAGCCTGACTGTCCCTCAACTCTAGCTATAGTGCGCTGTGATTGGTCGAAACTTAATCTTGAGGACGTGTCTAGCCTACTTAAAAAATCGACCCTTAGGGCGGAATTAATAGACAGCATCAATAACTTAAGTCGTTGGTAAGTGTCGGTTTTCCCTATCTTACACAGTACGCAATCCGTGACTTAGCGCCACAGAGGTATTACAAAAACGTCTATTAATTCCGCCCTAAATTTCGCCCTTGTTATTTCACCCTACACCACTGCTGTTACTCAGGTCGGTCTATGTCGTCATGCAGCGGTTCAGTGGAGGCTTCCTAAGCTCCGGGTCCTGGGTTCATGGATGGGCGGTCAAGTTTACTTCCTCTGATGTGTTTCATGTATGAACTCCTGTGTGTGACTGGTCTTTGTGTAAATGTACCACCTGGAGGTACAAGGAGGAGGAAGGGAGGAAGGGGGGCGCGTGCATGCATACATAAGCAGTAAACAGGTTTTACCTGAGTGTGTACTTACGTACCTATGTTGGAATGGTTTGAAGAATCATTATCTCGCTAAATATGACCCCTATACAGGGTGGTCCAGAAAGTTTGCACCAAAATGATAGGGGTAATAAAAGAGACCATTTCCAACAAAAATATTCCCGGACATTTTCCTTTATTTTTTGTCGTTTTCAAAATGGCGGCCAAAACGTGTGTTTTTCAAATATGTGCGTTC